>JAOBRD020126272.1:0-10099 GCA_027575215.2 Hydrozoanthus sils | reverse complement strand
ATTATAAAATTTGAGCTTCTGATATGGACGAGGAACTAAAGTTTTATTTGAGAGCAAGAATGTTATACAGTGGATCAATTCCTTTAAGTTACAGTAGTAATCCGTCCTATCTTGGTGTTAGATTTATGCACAGGATTATAAAATTTGAGCTTCTGATATGGACGAGGAACTAAAGTTTTATTTGAGAGCAAGAATGTTATACAGTGGATCAGTTCCTTTAAGTTACGGTAGTAATCCGTCCTATCCAGAAGTTCGGACCATTGTTGATTCTAATTCTCCTAATCCAGATATATCTGCAACAAGGAGATCGTACACTGGACAATTGGTGACAATTGCTACTGGCCCACCCACCCTAACTGCTTCCAGATGACCCTCATACCAACCCATCTGTCGGAAGACACTCAGAAGACCATTTGGAATACCTTTGATCAGGTACCAAATGTATACAATAAAATCTTAGTTTCCAGTCCCACCTGAAGCAGTAATGCTTGTCGTTAATAGATGGTCGCGCACATAGCGATCAATAAACTGCATGGTATTATAATTTTAAAGATAATAATATAAGTTAAGAGATGTAACATGTTTTTGTTAAACTCGTACGTATTTTTTGTGTGTATTTATGTATATATGTAATTAACTATCATGTGTATGTTTCACTGTAGTGGGCGTAGTTCCAGGCTCCATAGGTAATTCGTCGCTTTATTTCTACAGACCTCTTTCGTACGGTCAAGAGATAGCAACACTCATCAGGCAATTTGAGTAGGCAGTTATCATGTGTACATATAAAATTAGTGTACAAATGTATTAAATGCAAAACATGCGATTCAAGAAAGATTTACAAAAGCGCAGGACTTAAAAAGTTTAAAATCCGTATCTTCCATAGAAGGAATGTGGTCTCACCACTTTCCTATTATCTTCTTTACTTAGAGGTTACAATGTTGATTTTTCTTGTTGTTTAAAAGCTGTATCTCTCCTAAAACAGGTTTGCGAGAGACTCATCCATTACGGCTGGGAAAGCGGCTTCCTGAACCAGGAGTTTTTTGTGCTCGAAGACGGAACAGTGAAACTTATGGAAGTCAACGCACGTCCAACGATGGCTTTTTGCAAGTCGTACTGTGAAGCCTTAGAAAACGGCAACTTCATCGACACTTGTATGCAGATCAACCGTGGAATTCGACCAAGAGATCCCGTGCTCAAAGGGGATTGCAGTTCTCTGGCTTATGTTCCAATGAACTGTTTGGTGTCCGGCTTGTTTGAAGACATCGTCGATCTGGAAGAAGTTAAGGCTACGCCGAATGTCGCTGCGAGGAAGAAGCGGGGAGATTACATCCAGGTTATCGGAGATTCTGGTATCTACCTTATAACTGGGAACCTCGTTGGTTCCAGCGCGGATGACGTGCGCCGCAAACACAAAGAACTTTATTCTCGTTTGTTTAAGATTCACCCCATGGGCTACATCAACTGAGAGTTGTCCAACAGCAGCACTCGATGTATAGTGACACTATAGTTGTAGTCGTGCGGAAGGAAATAGATTCTAGCTTTTGTTTGAAGTTTGTATGGACATGACAAAACCAGTTATCATTAAAATCTGGTAAATCTTTTACTGTTTGTTAAATTGATGGCAATTGGATTCCAAGGGGGTACGTAACTCAAGAACCATTAAAGTATAGCAACTATTCAATCCCGTTCTGGCTTCCTTAACGGATTATGGTACGGGAATGATAATGAGGATGATGATGATGATAATAAAAATAATAATGATAATGATAGAGTGATAGTGGTAATGATAGAGTGATAGTAATGATAATGATAAAATGTTAGATATTGATAATGATAGAGTGATGATGAAAATGAAAGAGTGGTTGTGATAATGATGTGATAGAGTTATTGTGATAATGATAGAGTAATAGTGATACTGATAATGATTGAGTGATAGTGATATAGGTAGTGATAAAGTTAATGATAGAGTGATAGTGATAATGATAGAGTAATAGTGATATTGAGAATGATTGAGTGATAGTGATATAGATAGTGATAAAGTTAATGATAGAGTGATAGTGATAATGACAGAGTAATAATGGTATAATAATAATAATAAAATAAAATAATAATAAAAATACAATATTTAGGCGCCTACACCACCAATTGGCGGTTTCAGTAGTCATGATGACAATAGTGTGATAGTTATACTGATATTGACATGCAAGTGACAATGATAGTGATTATGATATAGTGTTGGTAATAGATCTTTTTAGTGATAATGAAAGTTATACAGTAACCATGCCAATGAAAGCTAAAGTGATAGTAAGTGTTCATGTTAATGATGATCTTGATAGTAGCAGCGAAAGTGATAATGATGTTAACTATGATGAAGTGAAGGAGACAGTGATAATGATAGTGGTATGGTAATAGATTATAATAATGATAGTGACAGACTGACAGTGATACAGTAGCCATGTTAATGAAAGTCAAAATGGTAGTGATAGTTTTCATGTTAATGACGATGATCTTGATAGTAAGAGTGATAGTGATAATGATGTTAATTATAAGAGGGACAGTGATAGTGAGAATGGTAGTGATAATGATAACAGATCGTGATAACGATAATAAAAGTGATACAGTAACCATGATAATGAAAGTTAAAGTGGTAGTGATTTCATTTAAATGATGATAATCTTGTTAGTAAGAGTGATAGTGATAATGATGTTAATTATAACAGTGACAGTGATAATGACAGTGATACAGTAACCATGATAATGAAAGTCAAAATGGTAGTGATAGATTTCATGTTAATGATGATGGTCTTGATAGTAATAGTGATAGTGATAATGATGTTAATTATAATAGACTGACAGTGACGGTAATAATGACAGTGATAAAGATAAAAGATAATGATAATGAAAGTAATACAGTAACCATGATAATGAAAGTTAAAGTGGTAGTGATAGTTTTCATGATGATCTTGATAGTAAGAGTGATAGTGATGATGTTAATTATGATAGAGTGACAGTGATAATGATAGTGGTACAGTAACCATGATAATTAAGGTCAAAGTGGTAGTGATAGTTTTCATGTTAATGATCATGATCTTGATAGTAAGAGTGATAGTAATAATGATGTTATATATGAGAGTGATAGTTACATTTTGATGATAGTGATAATGATAATATACCATGATAATGATGGTTAACAGTGATATAGTAACCATGATAATGAAAGTTAAAGTGATAGTGACAGTGTTCACGGTAATGATGATGATCTTGTTAGTAAGAGTGATAGTGATAATGACAATAATTATGATAGAATGATAGTGACAGTGATAATGATAGTGATACAGTAACCATGCCAATGAAAGGCAAAGTGATAGTGTTCATGTTAATGATGACCTTGATAGTAAGAGTGATATTGGCAATGATGTTAAGTATGATAGAGTGATAGTGACAGTGTTAAAGATAGTGATAATGATAATAGATCATGATGATAGTGACAGTGATACAGTAACCATGATAATGAAAGTCAAAGTGATAATGATAATTTTCATGTTAATGATACTGATCTTGATAGTAAGAGTGATAGTGATGATGTTAAGTATGATAGAGTGATAGTGACAGTGGTAATGATAGTGATAATGATGTTAATTATAATAGTGATAATGATAGTGATAATAATAGATCGTGATAATGATAGTGATAGTGATACAGTAACCATGATAATGAAAGTCAAAGTGGTAGTAGTAATGTTCATGTTAACAATGATGATCTTGATAGTAAGAGTGATTGTGATGATGTTAAGTATGATAGAGTGGTAATGATAGTGATAATGATGTTAATTATAATAGTGGTAATGATAGTGATAATAATAATAGATCATGATATTGATAATGATAATGACAGTGATACAGTAACCATGATAATGAAAGTTAAAGCGGTAGTGATAGTGTCCATGTTAATGATGATGATCTTGATAGTAAGAGTGATTGTGATAATGATGTTAACTATGATAGAGTGATAGCGACAGTGGTAATGATAGTGATAGTGATAGTTACAATGATACAGTAACTAATACAGTGATTATGATTGTGATGATAGCAAAACGATATTTGAAATGATTGATCTAGAGTAAAAGCAACATTAACAGTACATAATTGTTTGTCCAGGCATGGTTAGTGACATTTCACCCTTCATTAAACTGGCTAGACTTAGTAAAATTAGTAAAATTATTCAGGTGATAACTGCCTGGGCCCGGTTCTACGAAGCCTGGACAAGCTATCCGCCGGATAAGTGCTTTCTATTTTCAGCAATAAAACTTTAATGAAAGTTGTTTGATACCAGTTAAATCATTATTTTAGGAGCTTTCTACTCACTTAACAACTAGGGGTATAGAAATCAACAAAGAGTTAAACAATCTTTTATTTATTAATGACGACCAATAATTAGCTTTTATCCAGCGGATAGCTTATCCAGGCTTCGTATAACCGGACCCAGAGTTACGCGGCTATTACTGGGGAAGGCTCGCGCAGGTGATGAAGCCGGCGTGACAGAAAATTTTCAAACTTGCCGCCTTGCCATTTTTTGTGGTTGTTTCGGAGGGAGACATTTATACACCATGAAAGAAAACGGTGTTTCGAAAAGCACCAAGGTCGCAACAGAGTTCGGGATAACACTTTTCTAAAGGTATGCAAACGATATCGTGATTATTATGACAATTATGCTAATAATTGAAAGATAAAATTTCGGGTTGAAATGTTTCAGGCGTCGATTCGTGTGGTTGAGCAAACGACTTCAGCAAACAAATGTTTTCACATATTTTCGCTTGGCTATTTTTCTGTCTGACTGATCACCGAGTAATTTTAATTACTAATACAGTTTTTCGCCTCGGCTTCAGCGAATATCTGACTGGCAATTAGCATCATTTTAACCAGATATTCCAGGCACGTAGCCTGGAGAAATTACTTAACCGAGGCACTATGGATATCAATTTGGCCAGGCGATCGCGTTTTGTTCTTTTTACCATAGCTTATCCATTCTGTTTTCTGAAAAGAGAGCCTCCTTTTTGCACTTTTTCGTCATGTGTGGCCACAAAACTAAGTTACCAAGCAGATGACAGACAATTGCTAGAGCTGACATGTGCAGACATAAAACTGAGTTGCCAAACAAATGACAGACAATTGCTGAAGTTATAAGCAACAATGGTGCAAAGTGACGACCTTTTCGATACAAACATCACATTCTTATAGACGGATTTCAGTCGACTTAATGTTTACAAACAAACTCTTTCAAATCCAAACACCTCAAACAAAGGAATCTTTATTTCAAACTACCAATCAAATACCAGTCGACTCATTAATAAAAATGACTGAAACTCGCCTATACAGACAAAACTAACGGATATTGTTTATACATGCTATTCTCAGCTAAGATTATGGTTGGAACTGATTTGTATAAACTGACACATGTCTTTTTCTCAAAGTTTTTACCGAGGCAAGTGCCTCGGTTGGCCTCAAGATAGCTACGGGCCTGTATTCACTTCGCTTTCGGCAAATAGTTGTTAAGTAACAAAACAGAATCGAAATCCTAGACTTTCTCAAAGTCCTTCGCTTATTCACTACATCCAGTCCAATATTTGCTTCGCTCTCACTTCGAGGCGTGGTCTGGCACGTTTCTTCTTTAATGTCTGAGCTCGACTTGTGGCAAGGCAAGTCCCAGCTCTAGCGCTAAATATTGAATAACTCTCATTAGAGCTGCACCCAATCTTTTAACGACAGCAATAAACAGTAAAGTCCTTTACAGGTTCAGTGTCAGCAGTACCAGAGATCTTTTGCCGGGGAAACCCCGGAGTTCCTCTCCGGCTGAAGCAGTGCTGTAGCACGGCAAAATTTTCTTGGTCTGACCAAGCTTGACAGAGTGAGAGAGCTGCCCTTGCGGGAGTACATTATGAAATAACTTTCAGGAACTACTAAGCCTCCCTTTTTGGCCTCGAGGCCAAGTTAAACCACTAACAACGCCTTTTGTCACGACAACTTTGATGAACTGATAATATGTATGAATTATAATAAATCACCAATCAGAGACCAGTGTTATGTCTGAGCGAAACAATTTGCATAGCATTGGACTGACTTGACTGGTATAAATAAGGTATTTGGGAAATTATTCTTCATTTTCGTTCGTTGTTTAGCATCGGATTTGACTATCTGCACGAAAATTGCTTTGGTTGGTTCCAAGGGCAAACTTCTACTGGCCAGACCTCCCCTGTAAGTTAGTCCATCGCTTATGATTTAACTACGGTAATGTTGTTAGTTATAGAAAAGATGTGTATCAAGTCTTGAATAACGATAAGTTTAATTTTCAAGTAAGCAGATATAAACCATAGACAAGTTGTACGTATAGCATCGTTTAAACTAGTGACAGTCAAGTTATTTCTGATATCTTGGCGCATTGACAAACCAAGTGAGCTTGCGTGAACGATCAAACAACTAGATCGAGTGTTACCATTTTAGGTCACTCGCAAGATATCGGAGTAAGCCGCGATCACGTTTTGCACGCCTGTCGTTGTCAACTAGCGACTTGTCCGTTCTACACACTTAACGTTATTTGCTAAGCTCTAGCAAACAGCTGACTTTGTGTAGAAAACAAGAACATGGCTGCTGAAATTTTTAAATCGTGAAATTTTAGCTTGAGACGATCGAATGCACGCTTTACTTCGCGCATTTCCATAACAAGGCCACAAAAGACGTAAACGTACTTGTGGCAGGCTGCACATTTAAAACATGATGGAACATTGACTAGTTGTGTTCTGGTGAAACACGAGGTTAAACTTGACAGTAAAGGTTTTAATTTAAATCATAATTCTTTACATCATAATTCTTTACTTTGAGCTGTACTTGTTTTAGTTTATGTAATTGTGACTGTCAGCAAATCGTTGTATTGGTTGCGGCCATCTTGTCTGGGTCAAGTCAAGTGATATGTACTCTAACGCAAAATTGGTTCTCAGGCAACGCAAAAATCTTTTTTGAACGCTTTTCAGGGACGACCAAAGAGTATACAGATTTTAAACGGTTCTTTTGATCAATACTTACGTATCTACATACACGCATCACAGTTTGTTTAACTTTTATTCCTTCAAAACCTGTAGTGATTTTCAGTTGCACATGCAAGAATTACAAACAATTCTTTCGGTTGCTTTGAAGGTAGAGATTCAAATTTTGACCATTTTCACAGAACTGTTAGCACTTATTTTGAACAGCTCCAAGAATGTTTACTTGCCAGTAACGCTGAATTTTTATAAGTTTAATTTAAAGCCCCTAGGCCTATAACCGAAGTAGGATTAACAGTTTGACATCTAAGCCAGGGTAAAAATTGATTATTTTTTTCGTCTTGTTTTGAACATAAGACTTTTAAATTGCAAATCAATAAATAGCCTAAATAACATTCTCTACATTTCCTTCACGAAGTTTTACATTTTTCAATTTGTTTGACAAAACCCTAGCAACCCACCTCACGGATGAATGCCATGAATACAAGTTTAATTTAACATCAGAATTCTTGTTAATTTTTGATTTGGAAGCGACCCGGCCGAGCTTTTCAGTCTTGCGGGCACAGATTAATTTACTTTTAATAATTTCCTATCGGGGCACTTAAAAAAACATACAACGCTTGTCAAATCCCGGTGTCGTGGTCTGTCACTTACTAACTAACCGAGAGCAACTCTTAATATATATATTAATGTGAACTAAACATAGCGGAATATCTAGGGCCCTCAATACAGCTCAATACCAAAGTCAACTGTAAAATCATTATTAAGGGTCTTTGATTATCTACATATGGAAAGGGCGCTATATAAATGCTAAACATTATTGTTAGGCCTGACCAATTGATATGGAGCGCGGACGGGTTGATTGGTCGGTCATCGGAAAAATATCTCCTTGAAAATGAATGTTGGTGCGAGAGTCGCAAAGTATTTATATTCTCAGTGAAAGGAAATACTACAATATTGGCTGTAGCGGCAAAGACTGTTGTTTCGAATTTACATTATTCTGTGAAAGCAGCTTTGATACTTCGATAAGAGTGACACGAACTATAGGCTGCTAGAGAACAACTAGCAAAATGGGAACAAAAAAAGTGCTACTAAAGGAATCAGGCTGACTTTTGGGGAGAATTCTATGGAAAGAATAAATGATTTTCCCGAAAAAAATTTTCGAATCGGATAAAACGCGAATTTTTTACTGAAGTTTGAATATCACTAAATCGGCCACCCTCTTGATTCACCATTTTCGACCATTCGCATTAGTCCCTTCACGACCACGACCAAAGTTCGCGCCAAACAATCTCCAAGATCCATAACACATTCAGTTATTTCACGACTGACGTTTTTGGAAAATATGTCTTCTTTCTTCGCCGATCTCTGTGCTTCAGACTCGTAAAGGTGAGTTTGTACTTCTTAGATTGCTTGTGTTATTGTTGTTGTTTTAAGCTAGAGTAACCAGCGCTTCGAAAGACACTGTTTTTCTGGCGATTTAAGACAGCGAATTACGAGTCACATACAGACTCTGTTGAATGTCACCTAATTTTGTGTTGCACAAAATTGCCCTAAACTCGCTTTTCATTGGGTCCTTTAGAGTTTGGTTGGTATAACATTTAACTTTAGTGTCCTGTTATACTCGGGGAACCCATGAGTAGTTAAAGGACCCAGACTTTGAGAAGAACGGTAGTGTTGAAAATTGCCTTTGATCGAGTCGCCATGACGTGTTCATACTTTTGACGTTCTGGACAGTTCTTTGTTGCGGACGATTCAGTTCAGAGAAAAATTCAAAATACTTAAGATAACAGCATGACTACTAATAATTTAATTCAAAGTAATACTGTTTGTAGTTAGTATACGTAAGAACTTCTAACACACACATTTTTCTGTTAATGAACACGATTGATATTGCTGTTGCGGACGTTAATACGCAGCCAGGTGCTTTTGACAATGTTTGATTGCCCTTTCGTGTGAAATGGCAGTATTTACTGTTGAAAGAAGTTTATTTTTCACTCTCATTTTTGGTATCAAGTTGACAACACATTGTGTTGCGGACGAAATGAAATAAATGCACTCAGTCAAGCTACAAGGGTTTTTCAAGTTATACCTACATAGTTTAAATGCAGATCAGAACTACACCGTTAAGTTAATTAATATGTTGAACATAAACCAGCTTATTGCTTGATTCTACTATATTTTGAAACAATCAGTGGGTTGGACAACCTTTGTCAGGAAAAGTGTTACTAAAAATTTTTTTTGTTCACTGATTTACTTTGGAAACAGTTGTGTGGCACTAACTTTAATTAATACTAATATAAGTTTATATTTTGTTTTTATGATAAAACTTTGTAGGATTTATTTATTCAATTATGACTTTACAAAAAAAAAACTTACTGTTGAGAAACTCTCCATGTAAGGTCATCTATTACAAGTTTAAAAAACCTTCATGGCTTTTTTTTTTCTTTTTAGGCTTTGTGGATTTTCTTTTATAACTTCGAAGTACTTGTCTTTTTTAAATATTTTTTATGTAATAGTTTAGAATGGGTAACATTGGTTGCCCTGGCAATGCCTGTTGCAGTATCTGCCTTCTTACAATTTGACAAATTCCTGCCTTGAAATGTTTGTTTCTCTGGATCACAAGACAACCTGTGAAAACCTGCACTAATTCCATAAAATCTCAGAAGAATTATTTCTATTCTTATTATCCCTTTTGCTTAACTGCATACAAAATGAACAGATGTTAACCTCTTGTATTTATATTTGTAGTAAAAGTTGCAAAACCATGGCAGCCCACAAAAGACAGTGTCATTCGTGCAGGAACCTTATGAAAAACCACCACCTGGTTGAAACCTGCCCCAGAAACCAGCAACAATCTGGCTGAATACCATAGTCACCATAATATATTTTATATTTCATTATTGTGTCTCATGTTCCATGAAGCAAAAAGGAGGCCATATAGGATTTAATTACATAGTGGTTTTGATCAATAAGCCATTCTTTGTAATGATTTGGAATAAATTTATATCTATTATGGTTTGATAGTCTATTTGAGACCATGTTTCTTTACTATGCTTGGACAGAG
>JAOBRD020126163.1:0-10100 GCA_027575215.2 Hydrozoanthus sils | reverse complement strand
CAGTCATAAAAATGTATCGAATTGACGAACAAACGCCGGTATTGGGTCGCATCTTTCATGTTTTATGGAAGATCCGAAAGCTTTCGAAGTCTTTCAAGATTTATATCTAAAAAGTTCGTACAAGGCTCTCTTGGGAAAAGAGAGGTTTCCGTGGGATAAAAAAATTGTTACTATGGCAACATTATCCAAAAAAACCACGCACTGTTGTATTTCTCTACTATCAATTATCTCCGAATTATTTAATGAAATGAACTATGCTAGATTTTGAGTCAAAGCAACTGATTCTTTTTTTCTTTGCTTTTCCTTTACAGTTATGGAAAATCAAGCCTTGAAACAAAGAAGTAGGCAGTGTTAAAGACACAAATTGGAACCTGCACAAAGATCGCTTTTTCTCGATTCTTTTATCAAGTTTTCGTATATTCTTGGTATATTCTTACGGTTAAACAAGTTCGCAAGAGGAACCCCAATAACTCCTCTACGGAGTATTAGTTTAGTTCAGTTAGCAAATACAAATGCTTTTCTGTTACGATTTTCTTGCTTCTTTTCCATTCTTTGATTTCTGAAAGTTTCCTTTATAGATATGAGACATAAACTGTGTTTGTCTTTCTGTTGTAGTTTCGGGCATTGGAGAAATATATACACTAGCTAATTTTGGTGATTCTATGTTATAACATTAATATATTAATGAATTAATTTTTACGAGCTAAAATCAATTATCGTCAAAGATTAGTATTTATTTGTCGATTATAATTAGTGCCAATAACCACTGATACAAGAATAATTATGGTAATTAAATCAGAGTTACCTGGTTAATTAGAAGTATATGCGAGTGTATTTAGCAAAATTCTGCTATGAGAACCTTCACCCAGTGGAACAAGTTGTTTAAACTGGAATTTTTTAAAAATAGTTGCCTTTTTGAAGTATGAAGACAAGCGTTTATTGAATTTTTGAAACTGAAATTGGAAGTGCAAGGTGCATTGAAACAGACCCTGTCGAGATTTGTTTCATTGTTGTCGCTCTTAATTTTTAAATGTATTCATTGTTGATAATTCATCTTTTACATGAATTTCACTACCTACTCTCTCTTGTGCACTTAATTAGTTTGCAACAAAGAAAAACACTACCGATCGATCAGATCTTGGGAACCATTCAGCTTTGTTGTTGTTTTTTTAAAGAGAATATTGCATTTCATATTTTCACCAAAGTTTTATTTTGTTTGGAATAATATTATTTTAGTATGTACATTAACTATTGTTATGTGAAATAACATTAAATGAGTAACCGAGCAGGAAAGATATTTGAAGAGCGCTTGTCTTGATCTTCTCAGAATTCCAGCCTTAGCTCAGGATTCGACAATTTATGTAGAAAAATGCAATCAATAGCTGCTCGCATTGTGTTTTAGCTTTTGATTTTGTCCTAAATTTATTTTGTTACTACAAGCATTGCGATTATTATAAATGATACTTAATAATAAATTTTACTTTTTATTAAACTGATTTGTCTTGTTATGTTACATTAGAATTCTTAAAGTGCTTTTGAAGCGAAATCTTCAAACTAGTTTAAAATATCTAAAATTGAAGTTACGCATTACGCTCCGACACCTCTACCGGACCAGACCAGCTCCCGGCGAAATACCTCAAACTCGTCGCGGTTGATATTGCAGGTCCTCTGGCTCATATCATCAACTCCTTCGTGCAAACCTTGTCATTCCCGAAGGCGTGGAAAGTCGCAAAGATATCTCCAATCTAAATGTCTTAAGTAGTTTAGGTATTTGGATCTAGTTGGCAATTATATTGAGGAAAACCAAGAATGAATATCAACATTTTCTTTAAGACGAAATTCCAACCAACGCGCGAGCTATCTTCTCCTTTATGACCAAAACACGCCACGTTGGTAACAACCCACTTGTAAATCTCTTCTAGTGTCATTCGTTTATCGTTTGCTGACCGGATATCTGCCGTTATGAGATCGACATATGAAAAGCCGCCCTATTGGTTTTCACTACGGTACCGAATGGAGGTCATCGTGCGATCTGTCCGTTGCAAATCATCTTGTTGCTTTCTTAACAAAAAACATTTACCATTACTATTTCTGGTAAAGAAAACTGATGTTAGAGAGTCGCTTTTAGACAACCTACTGAAACATTGATCTTTCTTGGATAATGCAAAATACAAGGGGTAAATCCATTCCCTTACGAGGAAATTTTACACTCAACTTGGACTTCAAATTAAGTCAAACGTGAAGGGATTTCAATGCAGCAAAAGTTCCTTTGATTTCGGAAAAAGTGAAGTAGGAGACGGCGGAGGCAATTTGTAAAGGGTGGGATTGAAAGGTATTTACAAGAATTAATGAAAATCCATGCATATAAACAAATGGCCATATATAGATGCATTTCTGTTTAGAATTTGTTATAAATCATCATACAAGTGTCACCTGAATTACAGTTCCTCTTACCGACGAAGTCGTTTTTGCAGTTTTCGCTTGATTCACTGAGACTTATGAAGGTTTCATCGCTTGAACTGCTAGATTCTCTAAAATCCTGGACATCTGACCTTCTCGCTCCATTTCCCAAATTGTTTCCATTTTGACCTATGCGTTCAGCGTGGTTTCCATACATTCAGTTGAGAGCGAGAGGGTTGTGTCATCTTGAAGCGCTGCCGTTCAGAAACTTCAAATTTGTCTTTTTCTGAAATGAAGACTTCGTTTGGTACCTGAGTTTTTATACTCATATCCACAGAGAAAAGGCAGTTTGAATTAATATAGGTTAATGTAGGTTTTGAGCAAAAATTTATTTAAAACATTGGTACTTAAAAAGTTGTCTCTAGACATTGCAAGCAGCTTCTTCCTACTAATTATTAACAATCCATTAAAAATGTAACACAAATGTTCTTTTTCTATTCTTTTCTAATGAAGCCAGACAAAATACTTTTCTTCTTCTAACTAATTTTAGTCTTTGTCTTACTTTCTGCTTTTTCAGACACTTTAGTCGACTTAAGAGAACGTTACTTGAATGATCAGAAAAAATACATGAAACACGGTGTTTTCCCCAAAGTTGTTCCCAACAGAGAACCTGTTCACCAGCGTGTTTCACAAATCTGTTCAACTTGTTCAACTCTCCGGAAAAGCCCAACAGTGTTTTCGTGAACTCGCACGTCGCCAAGAAAACGGAAAACCTCATCAATAAAGACTGTTTATTGAAAAAAATGCAAGCATTTTAATGAAAATAACCCCTAGTACATGTGACAGTCGACTCCCTTCCCTAGTTAGGTAAAGTCTACGTAATAAGTAGCTTTGACAACATGCGAGTATCTCGAGTTCAACATTCAGGCACGCAACATACAATGGCTTGGCATGGCTTTCTCCTTTAAAAAAAATTCAAGAAATCAATACTTTTAATAACAAAACAATTTTAACACTAATATACTAGTAATGAATTTGTCAACATCAGATTAGATACGAAATCATGCCGAGATATAACTTGGAAAAAACCGTGTTCCTGATGAAAGTGAAACACAAGACCTTCCTTAATATACTATAGGTATATAGTTTTTAAAAATTATATAGTCGGATTCTCTATCACTGGGCTACGGGAACTCTTATGGCGAGCAAGGTCATTAAATGGGTTATAACAAACGGACTATTTCGCACAAATCACTTGAATGCCAAGGCAATATGTGTCGAGGGAGCACTAATAGTTAACTGCATCGTGCAGTCACTTATATTGTCTCAAGGACGGTACATTAATTATGTATATGTAGTTAACTTGTCATCATTAGTTAAGATACGAAAAATTGCGGAGATATTAAACTTAAAGAAAAAAACGGGTTCCTGATGGGGATTGAACCCAAGGCCTTCCGTATATTAGTCGCGGATTTCCTACCACTGGAATTTACTTTCGGCAGTAATGCCTGCCACTTGATTGCTATGGGAGGAAAGGTATGCAAACCAATCTCATTTTCTATCCTATCGAATTTTTGTAGAAAAGGTGTGTAAGTCCGTCTTTCTGTACATTCATTTTTGGGGGATAAACCTTAATTCTTTCCCGAATGTAAGGAACTCCCAGTAATTAGAGTTGTTGTTCCCTTAATATCTAAAAAATATGGTTCTATAGTTTGAAGTATTCCTCGACACTTCTTAGGGTGCGTTCGTTTGGGCCTATTCCGGAATAGGAGTACATGGAATAAAAACTTTGCCCGATTCTTTTTTGCTGTTTTTCCTGCGAAGTTACAAATAAAACATTTGTCAGTGACAAAACTCATCATATTTCATCGCCCTGACAATCTGGAAGAAATGTCAAAATTCTATTCTTAATCCGGAATAGTTGGAATAGGCCTAAACGAACGCACCCTTAAATAGAGTGAATTACTTAAGCTACGCCAGTTCCTGATTTAGTAATAGCCGAGTGGACCATGTTTGTAAGATATTTCTTTCGAATATCCATGCTTCCCCTTACCAGCAACGAGCGGAATTGATTGGTAACATTTTAAGCAATAGAACCACTATTACGGCAACAATTTTGGAAATTTTTCAGTTCAGACATATCATCAGCCTTTAGCAGCACCTATTTTTACAACAGTATTGCAACGATTTTGAAATTATTTTCAAAATTGCCAATCGATCAGTAAAAACACTTCACACAGTCTATAGCAGCATCTACCATTCTTACAATATTGCAACAATTTTGAAATTATTTATGTTTCCAAGTGGCTTTTCCTTTGGTGCAAACATTTCATTCATAGCAGAATAGGTTAGAATACATAAACGTTTAGCTTAAAGCATAAATTAACTAGCTGAAAAAGCACTTCCATGTTTCAATATAAACGACTTTGATCAGTATTGATCAGTTTTAGAATTACATATCGTTCCGATATCGATGATGACGAATTAGGTTTTCAGTTTCTGGCAGAAAATCGAAAGTTAAGTGTCCAAACTTAAAACAGTTTGTTTTCCCCCTTAACGCTCTGATTGCATTATCATAAACGGCTTGAATTTCATTGGTTAAACCGCCGCTATGACGAAATTTTTAGCTTACTTCCGTGATGATTTGCGTACAATTTGTTTTACTTGTGAACGATTCTAGCTCAAATATCTGTCGAGTCATTGCCTTGTGCCATCAGTATTTGCGAGTGTTTATTTTTCTCAGGTCACAGCCAAGAAAAGACTTACTTTCAATTTGGAGCAAAGGTATATATGCCCATCTTCTGTTCTATATGCTTTGGGAGTCAAGCAAATCTGTCTGTTTTCATTCTCTGTCGAATTCAATGAACTATCATGACAACAGTTATTACTCACCTTTAAACATTTCAAGAGGCAGTGTTGCTTTCATTTCATGATCAAAATATCTTTTCAACAATTTTTAAAAGTTAGTCAATAGTATCAACTGTACCAGTTCCCATCTGGGACGAGAGTATCATGTGTTTGTTAGTGAGTTATTTTCAATAAGATATTTCTTTGATAGATTCATGCGGTTTAAAGCTGTGTATCGATTACCTGACAGTTTTTTGCTTGCCGTCGTTCAACGCGTAGAACAAAGATTGATTACTTCCCCTTTACCAACAACAAACGAAACTAATGGTAAACATTTCCGCCTTAGCATCACTTATACCTTTATCCACATTGTGGCAACAAATATGGAAGTGGTTTATACTATCAAGTTGTCATACGATTGGTACAAACAATATCTACAGCCTTCACCAGTACCTGTTTTTTAACATTTAGCGTGGAAGCGATTTTGAATTTTTTTCTTCCGTTTCAATGTGATCATTAGCTATATTACATTTTTCTACATACAAATTTGGAATTCTTCAAGTTTCAAAGTGATCAGCTATTCCGTAAAAACATCGTTTACAGCCGTAGCCACATTGCTTGTTTCCGAAGTATTTCATCAACTTTTAAAATTAATTTTTGTTTCCAAGAGATTGACTCGTTCGGTACGAACTATCGGTTTATCTAGGCTTATCCGCATTCGTACTATTCAACTTTCAGGCAAGAAATTTGAAATTAATTATGTTTTGAATCGGCCATTCGTTTGGTACATACATTTTACACAGCCTTTTAGAAGCATCATAGCATTACTTGTTTCTAGATTGGGGCAACATATTCGAAACAATTTGTGTTTCAAAATGGCGAATTCTTCGGTACAAACACTGATTACCGAAAAAGCACCAGCTTTAAAAGACGTGAAAATTTGGCTTAAAAAATATGTCGATAAAGCACTTCTGTTTCGATGTAACATGTTTGGATTATCAGCTATAATAATTCATAACGTTACGGTTACAAAGATGATGAGTTCGATTTTCAACTTCTAACACTGAAGAAGTAAGTTCTAAGTCCAAACGTTTAACTTTTTTTATAGTTTTTTTTTCATATATATCTATATACGTTATTTCCTTTTTCATCTTACTGCCTATATACTGAGAATTAGTGTATTTATAGTTTCTGAATTCGGTCTACAGAAAAACCGGCAAGTTTATGAACATCAACTTTGTTTCTTATATACTGCAATAGAGTAGGTCAGTTTTAGTACAGTGCCATTACATTTACACAGATAAATATAGCATTTTGTAATTAATAGTAGATAATTGACGCTCTTTGCAGATGGCCTTTTATCAAATATACCGAGCAGGACGCTCGTTAAAGTAGCTTGGAAATCCAAATTTGTTTTTGTTTGGACATTACTGAGTTTAAGTTCTAATTGCTTTACAGTTGACGGATTGAATTCTTCGGATTTGACGCTGTGACGAAGATTCTAGCCTATAATTACTGTGATATTTTGGTTGCAATATGCTTTTACCTGTTAACGAACCTAGCTGAACCTTACTTTATCTGTTGTTTAATTGCTTTGGGCCACCAGTGTGTACGTTTTATCAAACGAGTATTGTTTCTTTTTCTCTAGAATAGACACAGCAAAGGAAGAGGCTATTTATATTTGGAGCAAAGGTATATGTAAGCCCATCTTGGATTTGGAGTCAAGCAAATTTGTCTGATTTAAATTCCTTCAGTTGTTTAATATTGCTCACATAAATTAAAACAGTGACTCTTTCCTTCCAAGTTCTGCATTTTTAAAAGTAATTCTTCAACATTACTTTAAGGTTAGTTAACTTTATACTACACCAGTTCCTATCTTAAGCCGGGTAATTCATATTTCGGCGTTAGTCTAAGATATTTCTTTTGAAGATTCAAGTGATTTTAAGCCGTGCAACTCTCATTTAGTCTGGCCATCTTGTTGGTTGTTGTCGTTTAACACGTACACTCTTTGTTTTCTAAGAATATTGTTTTTCGGACCGAAGCTGGCTGGATATTCTTATATTTTGGCCAATTTTAGGCTGAAAATATTCTTACGAATGGAATTTCCGTTTTTAGTATGATTGAGTGTTGATTGTCTGTTGGCGCCTGTTTGATTTCCTTTTGCTTTGCTTGTGCTACTTGTCGGAGCTGCAATTTTGATTTTTAAGAAAATATCGTCTTTTTAGTTTAAAGTTAATATTTAGCTATATGAGGCGGAAAACAAAAAGGAATTCAAATCTGGACTTTGTTCAGATACTATACAAACATTTTTTTTTTCAAACATGCAAAATAATATTCTTAACAAAATCCGAGCCTCTGCATTATTCTTAAATATTCGGCTTAAAGTTTATCCAATTCAGGCTCTAATCCTTTAAACGTCTTATTGTTCATGCACCATGCTTCATTGAGGCAATCGCATAATAACTTCAATAATAGTCTATGTAAAAACCATAGTCATGGTATTTGTTTATGTATTTTTTTCCTTTTTTTCTAATTCTTTAAATGTCTTACAAAATTGTTCACCATGTTTCACTGAGGTAAACGTATAATAAGTAACTTCAAACGTTCTTAACAGGAAACAGAAGGACCCCGTGGAGACATCGAGTGTTTAACAAAACAAAGGAAATGGACTCAAAAGAATGCTCTGTTATATGTGATTTTCCCAGAGACTATTCTCCTCGACCCGCCCAAAGACGGAGCTCTGGCAATGAAGTCACCACTACGAGAACAAGCGTCTTCTTCCTGAGACATACTGAAGGTTAGAACAACCTCCAACAAATTTTGTTCGAGTGTGTGTGACATTAAGGAAGAAGTCAAAATTTTGGATCTTCTTAGGGATCTAATTTTTGTATGTTTGTACATAGTCATAACCAAGCCAGGGTTTGAAAAGTTATTGAAAGTTTTCCCTCCAGCCAAAAAAGGTCCAGCAGCCAATCCAAATAGCTAGGGGATTTTTTAGATGCCCTATATCGTGTTTTAAAAATACAACAAACCATGAAATACTTGTGTATCTCCAAATCTTGGCAAAAATAGTCCATTTCACGGTTCCTGAAAGGTAACCAAGCTCTACATGAGACTGAGGCGAAAGTTGTCCCCGCACAGTTAGAGTGAGTGGAAATAATAGACATGCTAACAAGTTTCTTTCTTATGTTAATCATTTCCACTTCTCTAAAAGTGCAAGGACAACCTTCGCCTCGGTCTCATGTAGAAGCTTGGTTACCTTTCAGGAACCGTGAAATAGATTATTCTTAATTCTAACATTATAAAATACATATAAAATCTTAAAACCTGATTAGTAGCTCACATTTTATCAGAAGTTTACCTATAATAATGTTCGCCACCCGCCTCGACTAGCCTGAGCTATTTTGCGGGTAGCAACGAGTTTCTATGTAACTGTTAATGTTATAAATAAAAAAAATCTGGATCTGAAAATCTAAATCTGAAGGTGTTCTTAAAATTGCTTCTAAAAATTGAATTAAAGAAGCCAGAAGGTAACAGGAGGTAAATAATTTCATTTAGCAAAGTCCAAAGACAATGTATCCTGAAAACTTATATAACTTCAGTCAGTGAGACAATCTGTGCTATAATACTCTTTAAATTTTTTAGAAATGAACAGTATCTAGCTCAATAACTCAAACCATCCAGCTTTTTGTATACCGAGAACAATTTTCATTTTACGGCTGGATGTGTTCTTACGTCGTCCATCGTACTTTTTTAACCAAATTTAAGCCTGAGTGTTCTTAAGGCGGGAATAAACCCAAAGCGCGCTTTGTGGCCTTTTTTCCTCATATTTAAGTTACGATATCTCCGTCTATGGTTTGAATTTACAAAATCGTATCGCTTATAACACAGATGGTATGAAGGGGAATCAGCTTGAATATTGTAAGATTTTTTGGATGAGTTTTGAGTTGTATTTTAGTTTTTGAAGATTGGTATTTTTAAAGAGAATTTTGGATTTGGTGATTTTTTGGGAAGTTTAAAATTTAATTTTAAAGTTAATATTTGATGTAAATTCCCCAAACCGTTCTCAAACCAAAGCTGTACTAGTCCCTTGCATGGAGGAGCGATTTGGCAGTTTTACTCAAATATCTTTTTCAACTTCCTCACTATGATCCAACAACATTTTGGGTGTACCCGGGTCTTAATTCACCTGTTCTTTTATGCGGATGTTTGGTGTACACCAGGTTATTGAATCTTTTTGTGTGACTCTTTTTTGTTTAGACGATTTCAAGAAGTACAGCATGGCGTTTGATCAGGAGCGTAATAGAAATGGCGCTACTAATGAAGAGCCCGCCATCTGCCGTAAATTACTTCCGTCCGTCTATAATCAGTATGACAATGCAGGTAAAAATCTTGATGTACGACGACTTGCTGGTAAGTAACTTTAATAGCAAGCCTCAGTGTTTCAATATTAATGTTACGTTCTACATATGTGACAGCAACTTTGAAATCAAAATGAGGAATCGATATCAGCTGAACATTGCATTACTGCACTTCTTTTGACATTGAGATGCCCATCTCAATTTATGACTACATTTTTAAACTTTCTTTTCTTGTTGGTTTCCACTCATCTTCTTCATTACCTTGTTGAAGTTATGTTTTTGTGTTTATGTTTTGCGCTGTTGCTGTATTGTTATCTCGTTTCTTAGTATTTCTCTTAGTTTCTCTTTTGCCCTGGAACGTCTCCAAGGGCCAACCTCCCTCCCCTCCACTAAGAACTTTTATTTGGGATTTGCAATTGTTAAGTCAGACTTGGACAGGGAAACTACCTTAGGTCTTTGACAAACTGCACAAGAACTTTATTTTTTTGGAGG
>JAOBRD020126052.1:0-10100 GCA_027575215.2 Hydrozoanthus sils | reverse complement strand
CCGATCTTATTAATCATTATTATTATTATTGGTACCATCTTGATCTAATTTTATCATTGATTGTTTTAGCTCAGTTCGAAAACAGGTTTCCGTTATCAACCAAACCCTTCCAGCTTCTGGCTGAAAGGAAATGATTCATACACGTACGTACGGGTGGGTGAGCACTGTATTGTGTATATTTAGCTGGTCCGATATTGGTCGCGGTTTGTTTTACAGCTCATTCTTTTGTGTTTCTTGCTCACTAACAAAACGTGCGCCTGTAAAGTGCTCTCAATTAAACAAAATAAGTGAACAGGGCCACAAACATATCCTCGGCCACAGTGTAATGATAATCGATATTGTTTATTTTACAAGTTATTCTTAGTCAAGTTGGCTGTGTTACGATTTATAGAAATCCTCGGCTCGAACTGAGACTGCAAAACAAATTGGAAGGTTAATTGGAATCTATATATTATTATTTTTTTATTAATCACTAAAAATGTTTAACTTTGCGGTGCTGCTTGATCTTGGAGGACCTCAGAAAGAGCGTCAGCAAGTGTTCTAGCGGGCTGGTGCGTAGTTTTAACTAAAAGAAATGAAATTATTTTTTTTTCAAATTTGAAGTTCCTTAACACACCAGCCTTGGTTGAAAGAAAAAATAGCGACATGAAACCTCAGCATCCTCGATGCTCTTACAAAAATGTGTTTTTCAAATGAGCAAAGAATGTGCTAACATAGTTTCAGTATAACTAGACCCAGTTTAAACTATTTTTTCTTCAGTTTTGACCACTTATCGTCGAGTCTAGTTCGTGCAAAAAGTGCCGTCTGAAACATCTTGGGTTCTCGATTTTCAGTTTCAGTGTTATGTACTTTAAGCACATCTCCACGTTTTAATCCGATATAGTTAAGTTACGAAACTAAAAGTATCATTAGTAGTAATAAATATTGATGTACACAGAAAGAAAGCGAAAAAGAAGTCATTTCTTGTATACATACGTATACGTTTGTTCTATTTCAAAGATAAAAGAAAAAAAAAACGATTTCAACTTTGCAATTTTTCTTTATTATCCTAATTGTGAGGCCTTAAAAATGTGCATATTTACAATTACATACCGAGCTTAACTTACTGAGCCGCTGCTGAAGCATCGAATATTATAAATTACTCTATCGACTTGAATTAAGTGTCAACAGTTGTCGCAAGGCAATGAGTTATGCTCTGAAGAACAATACAATTTTGACGCTCTCGAAATAGCTGAGATAAGAGTGTTAAAAAAACAAGCCTTTCAGAGATCTTAGATCTACGAAAACTCAATCATTAAAGTATCAAAAGAAAAATTGAATCACACAATTTCAATAAGAATACATTAGAATTATAATCTTCTCACGTTTTCCAAACACCTACAGCACATGAATTCGAAGATGAGCCACCATTGAGATCAACTGTTTTTTGTCAGTGTTTGTCAACTTAAGATTAAGAATACTTCAGTCAAAGCCCAACTCTTTCACCAACCGTCGTGACTGCTGATACGGCAATTTTTCTGGTTTATACAAAAAAAACCCCTGACGGATGGGACGATTACGAAAGAGAAACCGGCATTAACTGAAATAAAAAAATTATGCTATAAAACATTTTTAGAGATTTCGCATCGAAGAGTAAAAATCCTGAGCATTCGTGATGTAATTTTATAATTAAGCTCAGAGATACATAAGCTTCTTTCAAAAGTTCATGAAAGCGACTGAACAGTTAAAAGAACTGAACGTGCTGTTTAATTTATAAATAATGGATTATATTGGTAGCTTTTTCAATTGGGTAAAAACACGTTTTTGCTCTGTGTTATTGCCTCTGTCTGCACGAAACGTGATTCAGAACTGAACTTCCACTTCTAGCTTAATTGGCGGTATTATCGGCTAACTCGGATTATAATTTGTCCTCAGTTTAATTTCAGCAGCTTTTAAAATTTTCAGCTGCGACGTTTTAGCGAGCGATTCGTCAATAGGGTCAAAGTCTTTTAACTACAATTCAAACCAACAAAATTTTGAGCATAGAAACTTCTCGGCGTGCGCGCTTACAACTCCATTTTAATAACCGATGTTTATTCGTTATCCTTATTTTGAATTAATCACAAAAGCCACTGAGAGTTAAGACAATCGTTCTCTATATGAGATTCTTTGGATGATTGACTTCTTTTGAGACAATTTGGGAAAAGATGGTGCGTTAATCTGATGTGGTTACCTACGCCGACCCATAACAATAATCTTAAATTATTCAAAACATCCACAAACTTTAGCCAGATCTAGACTTTCCGAATGCCTCAAATGATCCCACAAACGGAAATACATGGCGAGCCCTTTTATTTTCAGTGTAGGAAAACTCTTTTAACAGCTACTAACTCACAGAGTTAGAAAGTCGGCATTAGGTAATTAACGCTGACAACGACACCGTTTTCTGTAAAAAAATTATTGCACTTGGGATTAAGTCTAATAGAATAGGGTCGCGATCGTAATCCTCGGCGTTAAAACTTACTATTGCCTGATTGATTGTCACACCTTAATTAGCGTGATTGCGACCGTGTCTTTTAACAAACAGCCACAGAATTATCTCAGTCTGCTAGCCTGAAAGACAGCAATGACTAATTTGGTATTCACGAGCCGTGCACAGACACGTTCCCGGTAAATGTAACAGTTCATGAATTGTTGAAACCTGTCTCGTGTTAAGTATTTTGAAAAGTTTTTAATTCGAAATAGAAAACTGAGTCAGGACAAAACCGCCTCATGATCAAAAGGTCATAGCACCAACAATTTTGCGATACGAATCATTTCCTTAGGCCTGACAATTCACTCTGCCACTCAACTATGCACAGTTATCACATCAACTGATCAAGGTCATCAAGTTGTGATGAATTATACGATGAACTAAATCCGACCTTTATTTTACACAACTCTTTGTGTGTTTGAGCAGAGGTCGTCTTCGACCTTAATCGGTTTTATAAGCTGTAAATTTCCTTTTAATTTCTTAAAACTGCATTGCAAGTTAGGCGAGTGCCGTACATATACATACAGACACATACATACCTCAAATTGTTCTTAAATTGTTCTTATTTCTATATTTTTTTAAATCGAAGAAAACTAGGCCAAACAGGTATTTTCCCGAGACAGTTTCTAGTCATTATAAACTGCGAAACGTTTCTTATTCATTCTGTATTGTTCAGTCGAAGATCGAAGCTCAGCGAACTTTAAAAAAACAATAAGTCATCGAGCCAGAGCCTCAGCTTGTTCTTAAATTGCTCTTAAATTTTCGACAAGCTGAGCCTCGTTGTTCTGATAAAATTGTTCTTATAAAAAAAAGCATGTATGCATTTCACCTCCTAGTTTACTTCCCCCCCCCCTCCCCCCTCCCCCAGAAGTTTGACTTGTTTTTTTTTTTGGTAGTTTGGGAGTAGATATTTTCTGGAATAGCGCTGTCTTTTAAGGCGCTGACTTTGGGATTTCAGCAGAGTTCCGGCGAGAGCACCACGAAAATGTTTCTGTTCTTGATTAATTCATGAGTGCAACGTCCAGATTACAAAAGCGCTTGTTTGTCGCGACTGACTGAGAGAAGAACTAAAAGGACCGGATGCATCCTGCTTCACTGAAACAGTGAGTCCCCGGTCATGCTGTGTTCTGAATAAGAATAGGAAAACAGGATCTTTTGCACTGCATACAAAAAAATCAAAGACCATCTTTTGAATCGTCTTGAAGTTTTTTTGCTAACTACTAAGAAGTGGCAGCAAATCAACATATCTTTACAGAAGCTTGCGTTGGGCGCCAAATGAAATTTGTCTATTTGCAATAAACAACGCGAACGAAGCGTTTGAATACGACATTAAATTTAGCGACTGTTATTTTTATTCCAAAGCTTAAGACACTCGAATGCTGGCCTTGGCGATAAATTTTAAGTCTCCGTTGTACATTTTGATTTGGAGCGAGGAGTTACGGGATACATTCTTTCACCATTAACAGGAAACTAAGAGAACCCACGATTATCATTTACAGGACAGGAAAACGAAATAAGAGCCAAGGATAATTTTTCTGTAGTTTCAAGTTTTTCGCGCAAGGATGGCACCCCCTGTGATGATATCTTCCCTTCGGTTACTAGTAATTCAGAACATCATTACTGCTTTGTTTAAAAGCGTCTCAATTTTATCAATTTTTAAATATTCTTGGTGAATAAGGAAGGCATACATAATTGAGAGTGCGAATGGGGGATTGCAGGCCATCACCTGCAGGGTTGAGAGAAAATTAGCTTTTTTAAAACTCCTGCGTACGCAAATTTTCTTGTAACGATTAAGATTAGTATTGAATAGAATCAAGAAGAAAGATTCAGGATCAAACCATATGGATATAAACTGTTTGAGAAAATATAAGTAGTTTTCCACAAATAACTATCGTGAACAGTCCCTTGAAATCGAAACCGCTTCGTAAGCTTCTTTTAAAAACGAGCAAGTCTTCGTATTTAGTCGGTGATCTATGCCCTATTGTGAAACCAGGAAAATGACGTCTTGCTGTTAATTTGATGAGGCGATTGTTTATCTTCGGATGCTTTCGTAAGTTCCAGAAAAAACGTGGGCAGTTAAAGGCCAGTCTCCCCCGGGAATGTGCCGACAATATCGACCACGTTTGAAACAGGCTTCATGGTTTAATATCGTATTGTTGCCCTATATTTGTCAGCCTTAATATCTTACAATAACCATTCGCGGTATTGCGCTACCAACACTGAAACGCGCGGGAGGTATGAACAAATATCTTTGGGTATTTCTAGTGTGTGATCTGATTGGTTGCTATGAATAGAACGGGAGTATACCATGACGTCAGATGATTGACATCTGCCTAATACAGAATGCCGTGTTTGTATTGCGTTCAAAAGAGAGAAGTGAAGGAGAATCTAAGATTAAGTTGATCGAAGTATTTTACTGAATATTTGAAGGAAAAATCGAAAGTTTACTGTGGAGAAAAGACTAATTGTTAAAGAACTTGTGTTTTGTAACACGCAAGACCGAAAATGCGTTTGTTTATGATTGTATTGCTGGCTTGCCTAAGTGGCTATGCTAAATCGAAATCCGATGACTCGCGGCAAATTTTTATTGATGGTGCAACAAGCACCCCAACGCCGCTAAATCCTAAGCATGGAGAAAGCGGAGGAGACGACGATGAAGGTTCAGCGTCGGGAGTTTTGTCTGACGCAAGTGGTGGTAGTGGCAGTGAAAGCGGGACTGGCGAGTCAACAACCGCAGTTGATGTAACAGTGTACTCGCCGACCCGAAGCGTATCGACGGCAAAGAAGACTTCAACTGGAGTTGATAATGGTATACCATCCGAAACAACAGCAGGGCCAACCATTTCAGGAAAGGACAAACCAACTACTGAAATGAATAACAACGTTGACGATCCAATGTTTGGTGGTGGGATTGGAAAACAACAAAAGGAAAATGAGAAAGAAGACGAAGAAGCAGTTGCTCAGAAACGGGAATATAAAGTATTGACTACAGAAGTTGTTGCAGCGATTGTTGTTGGAGCCGTATGTGCTATTATCCTCATAGCATTCCTTGTTTATCGACTAAGAAAGCGAGATGAAGGCAGTTACTTATTGACGGATGGGGGGTATAACGATACGTACAAGCTAAAGGGTGAAGGAAAAGAGGCTTTTGTTTGAATTCATTTGAGTTTCTGTGGAGCGGCGTGCGAGAAACAGACAGTCCAACAAAACTGACATTGACTCCTTAGAGAAGAAATTATCTGGACACAAATTGTAAACTATAAACTGCTGAAGCTTTTCGCAATGGAAGCTAATCGTTGCGATTAGTGTGAGCGATTTTCATATGTCAAAAACCGAACACAAACCAAGGTTTATTTTTATTGCTTTATTTACTACAACATTTGTATCATAAAGTTTGCCGTTATTTCAACTGCTCTATCATAAAAGAGAGGATCTTTCCGAGGTTTGTAACATTTATCATTTTAATTCCGCAAAATTTATTTTTCTTAATTCGTTCAAGGGTAATCGAAGAGCGAAACGTATGTCGAAAGTTTATTTTACCTTGTTTTTGCTCCGCTGCAAAGTTCATCATAAAAAAACGTTTTTAGAAGTAGGGGATCGCTTGGAGAAAACTACTAAGACCCTCATAGAAAAGGTTTGATACACAGAATAATCTTAATAGTTGTGTTTGTAATATATATCTGCATTGCAAAATTTTTGTGAAAGATTTGAAAACCGCATGTCTCGTATACAAATCTAAGTTATCTTTGTCGCGGTCATACAAAGCAATTTTTCTGGCTCGAAAGCTGTACGAAGAGGGAAAGATGGCCGTCAGTATCTAGAGATATATAATAAGATAACTTGCTCTAACATTTTTATCTTTAAAATGTAACATTCGGAAATTTGAGGAGCATTGCAACAGTCAATTATTTCATCAGTACAGCTTAATTTTATTTCAATAATCAATGATTGAGTTCGGGGCGGTAAACCTTTAGTGTCGTGAATAATTTAAAACTAACACATATGTATACGAAGCCGAAAAATCGGCGTTGTGAAAGGTCCTTTGTTAAGATTCCGTTTACATAGGAAATTTTGTACCGAATAAAAACGATTTTTGATAGTTTTTACAAATCTTGTTTTTGTCTATTTCACAAACCGCTGCAAGGTAATGGGTTCTTTGCACGTGTTGCGTTCTCGAATGGGAAACTGCACGACATGGCTTATACCTGTGGTTTGGTAGATACCTTATCAATTTATTAAAATACTGGAAATGATCGTTAAAGGTAAATACATTTACTCGTTTATGGTCTTACTGTGGCTTCGAATTGCGAGCTACAACGGTTCGAAGTTCAGAGTATCTCAAATGAGTATCTCAAATTCGTTTTTTTCACCCTTCGGCTTACAAATTCTTGATGTTCGTTAATCAGGCGGCAGTATGTTCGTAAATTAGCACAGATAAAACCTTGATTAAATCGGTGAACAGATTTCCAAGTTTATCTGTGGAAAAAAAACCCGATTCAAATATTACGGTCGCGATTTTCTTCGTTTCTTTGAGAGATTATCATTTACGCCTTGGCCAAATTCAAAGCTTGCAGCTGGTCCATGTGAAAAAACGTTTTGTACTTAACAACAAGTCCTGGGCTTCATGCTTGCTATTTCATGTTTAACTTAATGCCACAAGATACAAAAACATCAAAGAATTTTGCTTACTCTCGACGTAAGACTAAAATAGCCATAACTAAAGTATAGAGTGACAAGAAAACAAATTAAGTCATTTTGCCATTGCGTGAAAAGCAAGGCAAAGAGGTGTATAAACATATATTGCAACGCGATATGTGAGCAGAATTGGTTGATTTACAAGTCGAGATTGATGGTAGATGTCAAAAAACGAATGGCCTCGCCAGGACCATGCTGTTTTAACATCCTTCGTGAGGTGGACCAGTCCAGGAACATTGTGTTAACTCCGAAGCTGGCGACAGCAGCTCGCCATGTTTAAATTAATCCTGACAAAGCGTAATTTATTGCCATGTAAATTGAAAACTTTTGTGCTTCTGTACCCGGGCACAGACCGAGTGAAGTTTTCCGAGTAGATAATTCTGCGATTTGGATGACATACACTCAGTTTGATTTCCGCAGAATGCTGTACAATAATATTCACGAACTGTAACTTTTTTTGTCATAACAAATATTATTCTGTATTAATTAAAGTTTTGAAGAACAAAAAACGTAATTAAGTTTGAGGATATAAAGCTTATAACACACAGGTCATGTCGCATGGCCAGGACAGTCGAAAGCAAGTACACCACAACGTAAATTGGACAGTCTTGACATGAGAATGAGTGAACACCAAAATTAATTCTTTGAGCAATGAATATTGTTGCTTTTGTTCATATTTTTTTTAATTTCCTGCTCAATGCATCTCTTTACTTCATTCCCATGGGGCAAGTAGGAAATCATTCTCACAAATGACGGACAAATTAAAGGGTCGCATGTTTTAGAAATTATGCTCAAGAATCGTAGAACTCTAGTGCTGTATATTTTGTGACTACTGCTTGCTTATTGAATAAGGTCGCATTTATTTACAGCAGCATTCCAAAAACTCAGCCTCACATATTGACAAGAAGAATGGTGAACCAGTTTTGGGAACTGCACTAATTATAAACAATGACAAATTTCAAAAATGCCAAAGGCAAAGGCAAGGCCAACTCTTAATCTTTTGGGAATGTTCTGGAGCCATTCCAGACCTCCTTCATTTTTAACCCCCCCTCATTTTCAACTATTTTATCAACATCTCTTTTCTCTTTACATCATTTCAGCATTAAGTTGAATACATGGCTATTAGAATAAAAAGATTGTTCCAACAAAACACAGCAGATGCAAATGAAAATGAAAAGACTAAAGGAAAACTTAAATTGGGGGAATTTTCACACTCAATATTTGTTGAGCTTGAGGAAGTCAGTCCTTAATTGAACAATTAAACTCTACTTAAAGCTTCAATGCATGGGCAGCGGAAGAAAAAAATTATTGAAGGGGAAATTGTAACAGTTTATTGTGAAATCTTAAGTTCCTATTCAAAATTAAAGTTGCTGTTAGGTAGAAAATTATTGGGGGGTGGCCCCCCCAACCAAATTTTTGCTTTGCTTGTCAGAAAATTTTAATGGAACCCCAAGAGGTACCAAGCTGGATGTGTCTAAGGTTGATTTCTGACCCTAACAGGTACCAAAAGTGCACATTCACCCTATTTTATGAAGCTAAAGATATATAGCAGAGTCAAATACTTTCGTACTGGCTGGTTATTTTTAAGCTTCTGTACACAATTTGATGGATGTCTTGGTTTGTACGATACTGAGGAATATTCAAAGCCCTAAAAGGTACTGCATTGTAATGCAATTTCGAAATTCACCTCTGGCACCCTAAGCAGTACCAAATCCTTGAAATTTTACCCATAGAGGCCTCAAAAGCCATCCATACCCCAAAATCCTTCCCTGAGGAATAAGTAATCATATATTAGTAATGTTAGAAGTTGGAAGGTTTATCCATTTGCATAATTTCATACCCTTCAGGAGAGCTGCTGTGCCTTTTCTGCCCCTGAAAAGTTGCAGATGATAACGCTTTTTGCTGATGTGCAATCTTTATGTGAATGAGATAGAGCAGCCAGGGTTTCACCTGCAATACCAAGGATGGCAACAGCCCATTGTGGTTTGATGCAGTTAATATTATATATGCTATATATATATATACTCTAAAAGTAGCTGGTTCATTTAAAATAATTGTGACTCAGTTAACATAAATGAACTGCAGCATTAGGTTTTAATGTGAACTTTAAAATAATTATAAACAATATATTTCCCTAAATGGTACATCTAGTATAAACATAATAAATGATGATGCAGTAGGGTACCATAAGGGGTTGTTGAGGGGGAGGGGGCCGAGTGGGGCTAGAGAGCTGGGGTCATACTTACCAGAAAAAACCTTTGTTAGAGACACTAGTACTACAATAACCAATTTCCACAGCCTCAAAAACCAAATAGTTACATAATGATAGTCAGTCACGATCACCCACTGGTACTTTTTAAAAAAAATTATACAACATTTAATATAAATATTTTGACAACATATATGCACTTGAAAATAACTAGAATAAATTATTTCAGTCAAAGTGGTGGACATGATTATTGGTTATAGAATTTCTACTTGATTAGACTTGTTTCTGCATTTTTCAAGTTAATTTCATTGCAATTTTTCAAGTTTAGATAATTATGCCACTTCAATTAAAAGTTTAGCTGTTTCTATTTCCTAAATCCTGAACAAGCTAAAAATCTATCATTGTTTCAAGTAATATTGGCTACAAAGGGGAATTGGGTTTGAAACCTAAATCCAGCAGAGCAATGGATCTGTTCAATCAATTTTGAAAAAATGAAGTGAAAATGAAAAATTCTGAGTGCATGTCTGCAGCACTATTATATTAGAGAGATAGAATGTTGCATATTTTGGTAATAAAACAAACTCGATATTGGCTGTGGCACCAACATGATAATTGATGTAAATACCCAGACATTTCACTAATGATATAGGCACGTCAATAAAATGAGCTCCATATATACATATA
>JAOBRD020126051.1:0-22657 GCA_027575215.2 Hydrozoanthus sils | reverse complement strand
TAGGAGGGCAAAAAAGTGCCGTTACTTTCGGGTAGCCGTTACTTTCGGGAGGGCCGTTATTAGGAGGGCAAAAAAGTGCCGTTACTTTCGGGTAGCCGTTACTTTCGATGGGGCCGTTACTTTCGGAAGTCTACGGTTATGCAGGGACTTTGGAATCGAAGGTTTTAGATAGTCCGATATACATGGATCATTTCTCTTTTTCGAAAAGAAGGTTTAATGTGAAGGTGAATCCGTTTGCAGATGTTATACCAAAGGCAGCACCTTCTCCTCAGTTGAATTTTTCGGAAAAAAAAATGATGTTCATACACGTCAAACTTCGGAATTGTAAAAAAACTCGTTTCATTTGCACACATCAAAAAGTATTTACCTTTAGCTTCTACACGGTTGGGTAGTAACTGGTGATGAAGGCGAGCTCTTTCAATTGCATCAGACAAACTCATCCCAAATGAGAATCTGTTCAACAGCGCCTGGGCCACACCTGTAATGATGCGTGTTCCCCCTGACGCACCCATGGCTAGGCGAAACCCACAACGATCCTGAAAATTGATATCGTAAATTCATTTCACGATACAGTTTCTAGCTGGGTCTCGGTAATGTCTACACACAGAACAACTATGTTTATTCATACAATATCACACGACGTATTTTCCCTTTGGGTGATGGTAGAACTCGGCACTTTCTCAAACAAATAAAAAACGTGAGTCAGTGGTGTATATACTTATTCATTCGGAAAGGTATATAGGAATCAAATGACGTGGTTAAACTGACCAGTGCCTATAGGTTGACCCATTTATCTATTATCACGTGAGGTGTCACGATGGAGATGAAGAAAAGGCTCTTGACATCACCAGAATAGACCCTTTTCACGCAAAAATATATTGAACAAATCAAGAAACTGTGGCCATCCCCAAATTTAGCGCATCTATATTAGCATTATTTGCAAAATTTCGCCGGTAGTTCCCAAAAACTAATGCAGTTATGAAGTTTTGAAACTTGATCTTCTGCCCTTATTATTACAGAGAAATGTATGGTAAAAACGTAGAAACGAGGGTGGACGGGCATTGGTGCCCGTCCATCTTACTTTTCATTGGAAAATTATCCAGTTTCAAACCTTTATATCTCCGTCAATTTGCAGCCAATCTTTATGAGACTTTGTAATTTTACTAATATTAACGTGCTGAGATTGACTCTGGGCTTGTTTTCTTGATAAACTGAATATATTTCTATGCCATGCTAGCGTGATAAAGGTCTATCAAGTGGTGTAAGCAGTGCGCACTAGAACTTTACCTGCTTGTGTAAGACAATGACAGGAGTTATGGAAGACTGCGGTCTCTTGCCCGGTTCAATGTAGTTTGCCTAATATAACACGAAGAGAAGTGTTAACGAGAATTGCATTGAAAAAACATTAAGAACAAAAATTCCATGGTTAACAAAGCATTTAAACGAGGCAAATCCGTTATCACTTTATAATTATCATTTTTGTCGCCAAAAATGATTTCAAGAAAATTTGGGACGCAAAAGAATGTTAATCTGTATACAGCTACAAAGGACTTGAAGAGCTGAATCTAGCGATCATCTATCCAGCTAAGTCAGCGTTTTGACTGGGCTCTCGACCCTAGGACTACAAGTCAAACAAACTAGGCACTCGGCCACTGCCGAAAAACTAACAATACTGAAAAGGAATTTTTGTACACTCAAAATCAAAGTAATTCATGAAAACTTCAAATGCCTGGATTTGTAAATAATATTATTCAGTACGACCTGGTTGTTTATCAATTTCAACTATCATTCACGGTAAAAGGGTAAACGATAAAACAACAGAAAATCGAATACCATCAAAGATCATTGCTATGTAGTGTTGGTCAAACAACAATCCACTATGATCGAAAGAATTTCTCTTTTCACAGAGAGAGGAAAACACTCTCTCGGTCTAAATCAGTAAGAAATAGGAAAATTCCTAAGGATGGGGAAAGTTCTAAAATGTTCCATCCGTTGTGGATGTACGTGACCTCACCTTGGAAGGTCTGACTCCGTAAATGTTAGAATAATTTGGAGTGGAGAAGTCATCCATGCCATCATTCAGAATAATTCCTGATTTGGTCATTACCATAGAACCAAAGAAAAAATTCACTGAGCTGAAAAAAAATGCAATAATGAAAATAAAAGAACGATGATTTGCAGCCTGGAACCTCTGGTAATAATGACAAACGGGGCCCTCTCGTAGAACCTCTAGTAATCAAGACAAACGGAGACACTCTCCCGGGACCTCTTGTTATCAAGACAAAGCAAACGGGGACACTCTCATGGAACCTCTCGTAATCAAGACAAAACAAACGGGGACACTCTCATAGGACCTCTCGTAATCAAAACAAAACAAACGGGGACACTTTCATGGAGCCTCTAGTAAGCAAGAAAAACGCGAAATCTCTCGTGGAACCTGCAGTAATCAAGACAAACGGGGACACTTTCATGGGACTTCTCGTAATCAAGACAAAACAAACGGGGACACTCTCATGGAACCTCTCGTAACCAAGACAAAACAAACGGGGACACTCTCATGGAGCCTCTAGTAAGCAAGACAAACGCGAAATCTCTCGTGGAACCTGCAGTAATCAAGACAAACGAGGACACTCTCGTGGAACCTCTAGTAATCAAGACAAACGGGGACACTCTCGTGGAACCTCTAGTAATCAGTACAAACGGGAACTCTCTCGTGGAACCTGCAGTAATCAAGACAAACGGGGACACTTTCATGGGACTTCTCGTAATCAAGACAAAACAAACGGGGACACTCTCATGGAGTCTCTAGTAAGCAAGACAAACGCGAAATCTCTCGTGGAACTACTAGTAATCAAGACAAACGGGAAGTCTCTCGTGGAACCTGTAGTAAGCAAGACAAAACAAATGGGGGCACTCTCATGGAACCTCTCGTAATCAAGACAAAACAAACGGGGACACTCTCGTTGAACCTGCAGTAATCAAGACAAACGGCGACACTCTCATGGGACCTCTCGTAATCAAGACAAACGGGAATACTCTCATGGGACTTCTCGTAATCAAGACAAAACAAACGGGGACACTCTCATGGAACCTCTCGTAATCAAGACAAAACAAACGGGGACACTCTCGTGGAACCTCTTGTAATCAAGACAAACGGGGAAACTCTCATGGAACCTCTTGTAAACAAAAGAAATGAGGACACTCTCGTGGAACTTTTAGTAGTTATGACCAGTAGGGACACTCTAATGGAACTTTTAGTAAACAAGGCCCGTTACTTAACACTCTACCAAGCTAACAAAGAACTATATCTGAACAACAGGAAATGACAAGTGATTTCGTTAACCCAATCCCAGAATCCTAGCTTGGTATATTGTGGAAGTTAAAGACAAAGACCAACCTCGTGGCTGACACCACCTCCCCGTCTGGACCCTGGACAGACACGTGAGTCGTACCCCATGTTGGCTCTTGGTCGAAAAAAGGCCCATAATGGCTGGCGTTACTGTAAGTCTTGTTACTGTGAATTGCTGCTCTTATTTTGGCTGCTGCCTCTTTGCTGTTGATAGGTTGAAGGGCATTGAAGTTACACAATTCCTTGTTTTAGGGCCTGTTCGTTTTGGCCTGTTCCAAGTATTCCGGATTAAGAATAAAATTTTGAAACTTCTTCCAGAATGTCAAGGTGATAAAATATCTATTTCAAATTTAAAATTCAAAAAAATTTCATTTACTAACAAATTTTTAACTCGTACCTTCGCAGGAAAAACAGCCACACCAATCTGACATGGTTTTTATTCCATGTATTTCTTTTCCGGAATAGACCCAAATGCACGCACCCTTAGTTATACCCCTGAGAAGTAAAGGCCATTGCCATGTTTCGGTCTAAACAATAAACTTTCTTACAATACCGTACTAAGAGTTTCTAAATAGAAAGCTACGTGCTATGAGCTGAAACTACTTACTTTCATCAGTTTTGTAGTTGTTAACTTGGTTTGCGACAAAAGCGAGGTGGGTTCCACGTTAAACGCTAATTTAACTGTTAGTGGGTGTACTCATCAAATGACCGATCGATGTAACAAGAGGAAGATAATGCACTTTTGATGAGCTAAAAAGGAAAGCTTCACTAGGCGATTGACTCGTTTTTGGTGCCTCACTGAGCGACTTATCAGTAGCTGTAATTGAAAATCAACGAACTCGAACGGGTAAAAAAAAGTCAGTAACAACGTTTCAAAGAATTTTAGGTACATGACAACTCCTACCAGTATCTGTTCGACTATGCGTTTCAAATCAACACTAATTTTCAATTAACAGAGCTGACCCCATCGGGAAAATGACTTAATTGGAACAGTTGTCATCTATGATCAACTTGATGAATACTTGCATTAGTTAACAACTAAATCAACGTTCAACGTTGTTTGGATCTACCCGGCTTTTTCTAAACTCCACACTGCAAACTCACTTTTTTGTCGCATGCATATTTAATGCAAACTTGTTGGCTCACTATGTAATACATGTTTAACAACTTCATTTATTGTATAACCATAAATTATAGCCAGTCCGCCATAAAGGTCCTGGACCGAGGCAGCATTAGATATCATGACCATTTGAGGTAGAAAAACTAGGCAGTCTCTCTAAACAGATGGACATAAGCCATTTCAATACTTCCTACTAATGTTGCAGAATCCAACGACTCCTTTATGCTTTTTATAGAATTGACACCAATAGTCATACTGTAGCTTAACAATTAGCCTTGAAAATGTGACGAGTGCTTGGAATTGACCTAATTTATCACAAAGTAATTGCTACTGCTACTAGTAGCAGTAGCAAGTAGTTTGTTATTAATTAGGTGCCAAATTTAATACAAACTAGGATTATTTATATAAAATAATAATAATAGAAATAACTGGGAATTCTTGGGTTTTCTTATAACAATTTATTAGCGTCGCAAACAAATTCAAACTGAACTGACCTTGTCATGACCCTTAATAAACTGGTGAGGTTTACAAAGTTTGGATCTCCAAGGTGGCTTCGCTGGGCAAATGCATACTTGAAGGCCTGGTAACAAATGAAATGATTCTTTAAAGTGTACTTTATTTGAAATTATCTTTTTTTAAATTTCATGCTACTTAATTATGACGTGGATTCTATTTAACATTCTTCATAAACAAATGGCCTTTAGTTTAACTGCAATTTTAACAAAGAATGTTTGTCAGGTAATAAAATATGCTTAATGTGCTACTAAACGAATCTGACTGACTTCTTGGGAGAATTCTATGGAACGAAAATATAAAATCGCATAAAGTTCGAATCGAATAAAATGTGATTTTTTTACAAAAGTTTGAGTATCGCTAAATTGGCTTCCATCTTGATTCACCCCTTCCACTGGCCAAAACCTTTGACTGCAGGTGCCTGTCGGGAAACGTAGTCCGGATGACGTGCATCCGATTAAAAACCGAACTCAGAACAATTTCGCAAAGTTTTTGGATCACTGATCTGGTATTTCAAGAAATACGTGTTGCTTTGCAATCTTTACACTTGGTAGCTCGGTCGTGAAATATTTTTTCCACATAAGATATTTAAACAGTTTACTTCATATCTTCATGCCAACGTGTAATTTTCTTTATTATATAGATATAAGTGTTTGTTTGCACCGAAACGAGAGGGAAAAACAAATAAATGAAGTCAGTGATATCTTCACTAGTGAGGATATGGAAAATATCATATGTGACTCGTATCCTGGATGTAGGTCCGTATGAATCTAAGAGTGGGGTAATTTACAGTAAAACACTCACATATATCTATATATGATAAAAGGCTCTACACGCCAAGGGAGTTGATAGAAAAGAGTGAGTTGCGTATAGCTAGACATCTCTTGTAAAGTACAATATTGTGATAATTTATTACATATCAATTAACACAATGTAGATGAAATGGAAACATTTGATCTAAACGAATGTAAGGATCGTTTGACTTTATATATTACATACAATGCAAGCGAAGAACTCGAGCTTCTGTCCAATATTACTCCATATTTGCCAGGAATCGTAATTCATTTCCTCAAAGTTTCTGATTAACTTAACTCAGGGTAAACTTTTAACAAAACCTACTGGTCGTCATGGTAATTGGGTTAGCACTAATCAACATTTGAGGAACTGGGCCCAGGTTAGAAAATAATCATAATTATTAGCTCCATAATCTGACAACAGGTACGTTAGCTGACCTGACAATGTGTTCAAAAAATTAGTTCGAATATGGCGACTGAAATATACAAACCAAGGTCCACTAGGCATTCTGGGTCTAACCCAGTCTCTAGTGCCAATCTTCTGGCACAACAGGTACTTTAAGAGCTTTGTGTACTCTGAGCAAGACACAAACCATTAAATGTAGTACAGCAACTACGAACCTCCACAATGTATTGATAGGTCTCGTTCTTTGGTAAATCTTCCTTTGTGAAGTTAAACCCTTCTAAAATGTTGAGAATAGACACAAGGACAGCACCACCCGTGGGGGGAGGGGTAGAAATGATTTGATAACCTACAATAACAAAATAACACATTGCATTCAGTAAAACAGTGCAAATAAAGTACCTTAAGTAAAGTAGTTACTGACAAAACTATACTACACAAAAGCTCAATCTACAACTTTTTAACAATAAAACAATCCACTTGCTTTATAATATTCAAGGCAACTGTATTTCTTCCTTATAAAAGTTTCAGGCTGCTTAAATCTTCAAACACTTACCATGATATGTGGAGTTCAAAGAGTCCCGCACAATTGCTTTATAGCTTTTCAGATCTTGTAAGGTTAAAATTCCTTTCTTATCTCCCTGCAGAAAGAAATTAGCTTTCCGTTTTCCTTGGTTCATGAATAACAAGGTCGTTTTTAAAGTTCAACATCGCTCTTACCAAACTTGCAAGTAAGTTGAAATTAATGCATTTCATCACTAATAAACAAAAGCATAAAAAATGTTTTTTAAACTATTATAATTATAATTCTATAGCTGAAAAAGGGAATCATCACTGGGCACCTCTAGGAGTGAAAGGGCACCATCATTGGGCACCACCAGGGATAAAAGGGCACTATCTTTAGGCACTACTAGGGATATTAAGGGCACCATCACTAAGAACCCCTAGGGGTGAAAGGGTCATATCATTAGGCACCACTAGGGATCAAAGGGCACCATCACTGGCACCCCTTGGGGTGAAAGGGTACCATCATTGAGCACCTCTAGGAGAAAAAGGATTAATGCTGCAAAAAATAACAATTGCTATAAATCCAAGATTTGTTGGGCTGGTTTAAAAGAGCTGAGTGTTTTACTGTAGCAGATCAACTATAGTATAATTATTATCTTTATAGGGATCAGAGAGCTAGTTATATAAGCAGGGTAACAATTCGTTTCCACATTTCAAGTGACACAAAATTCTGTCAGACTTGTATCGATCAAACTTGTGTGCGATAAATTAACTGACGACATCCAGCATGTACTCACCTTCTGAAGGGCATCTACAATGCTCTGAGCAATTTCTCCTGTATAAAAGGCTTTGGGACCTTCTACTGCTATTTTTTCTAGTGTGCTAGCTAATGCAGTGTTCTTCAACTTATCCCCCATCTAAAATGATTGACACACAAATTATTTATTGATGACAAAACAAAATCAAAAATTAGGTAAATCTGAGTAGAACACAAGTGATTACCACTGATTAAATAAATTATATTTATTTGCTTATTACTAAGACAGGCATAGTATGCATTTCTTAAATGATCTGCCATTTCAAACAAGTAACAGAAATGATTAATGTAGAAGTTTTGCAACCCGGTGAACATTGCATATTTAGAATGAAGAAAACTGCTTCTCGAGTTTGAGTGCTCAGAAAAAATTCTGAGTCACTGGCAGGAATCGAACCCGCAACCCTCTGATTACCAGTCAGATGCTCTACCCACTGAGCTACAGAGACTCACATGGGGAGCCAAGTCACAGGATTAGTTCTTGTCTATTCCCACTGGACACACGTCTTGCATCTGTTAGCTCGATATTCCCAATAGCCAATGCTATATGATATTATCAAATGTTTAATGCAAAAGTTTTGCAACCCGGTGTTGCATATAATATACAATGAAGGAAACCGCTTCTCAAGTTTGAATGATCAGAAAAAACTCTGAGTCACTGACAGGAATCAAATCTGCAACTTCTGACCAACAGAAATGATTGATGTGTAAGTGTGTTTCTCATGTAACTGCTGATAACACAGAACAGACTTTGTGTACATGGACAACAGTAGCACAAAATTATTGGGGGGGGAGAGGACATAATGGAAATTGTAATGGGTCATCATAAAATCTGAAATTCCTATTCAAAAGTTTGTGTTGTTGTTATTGGGGGAACTATTGGACTACTGGCTCCTTCGCCTTTATGTTGATATAAGGGGGGAGGAATGGGTAATACATAACAAGGCTTATTTAAAATTTTAAGCTCTAGATTATTAGAGAGGCCAAGGGGAAAGGGGGGGGGACTTTTTAGAGCACTTATGGTGTGTACTTTTAATATGTTTAAAGCCAATCCTTTAACTAAAGAATAAGCCATATATTTATTTTACAGTATTTAGTTCTTAATCTAAATACCAATTAAAGGACTGTACAGTTACCTTGAGTAAGTTACCACCAGGAGCAAAGGTACTGGCCAGACTCGACTTCTTGATGCTATCTCTGACAAGATGATGGTGTAGCGCTTTTACTACAAACAGATGACAGACAATAATGAAATCTTGAACACTTTTATTAGAATTATAGCAGAAACTCAATAAATAATCTGACTCTATGAACTAAAGGCAACAGAATTAATCTAATTCTTGTTCTCTTGATCTTTTATTTAAAATTGTATCTTATTTCATTGAGTATCATTAACATAATTTATTGTGTTTCTGACCTTGACTATTGTCAGGATATTTTGTAACAAAAAGATAAAAATGGAAAATGATAAAAAAAAACAAAGAAGACAAACTGCAAAATAATTAATCCAGACACTGCTAAACAATAATTTTCTCATGCATATATGTAAGACAATATTATCATTAGATAATAATCATGATATCTATATAAATTATATAGTTTAAAGTCATACCAGTATGAGCCTTGACATGAAAACCTTCCCTGGCAATCTTTATTGATGGCTCTATCAACTGAGACCACTTCAACCTGAATGGTTAAAATAATTACAATAGTTACAATTTGTATTAGTTAACAACAAAATGGATAACAGTTTATAATACCTTTATAATATTATTTATAATAACACACCTTCAGTGCTGCATTCTTAAGGTTCAAATATATAATGATATAATAATTTCTACCATATATTTTAACTTCACAACTTTTATATGAAATGTTAAACTTAACAACTGTCACTATTAAATGGACAAATATCAAAACAATCACAAACTAAGCTACTAGTAATTGCAAAATTTGCAAGACTACAGTTTTATTATGTTTAGTAGTAGTAGTAACCTTTATTTAAACATGGTATAAAAGACTCTTCAGGATTTTACAAAGTTAAAAATATCAAAATTACATGTCTCTGTATTGAAAACTACTAACTAGATTCTACTTACAAATAATAGTAATAAGAATAAAATAAAGACCTGCTTTCCAAGAGTGTCATGTTTTATTTAGTTAAATATTCACTGAGAATTATCTAAGAAGCTAGTTCAGAATTTACTTAGAGAGTTTGCTTGCCGTAACTTGACTGGAAGGCTATTCCAAAGCATCGCACTGCTATAGCTGAAACTGTTTTTTAGATAGTTTGTGTGGGGCTTTGGAATTGCAAGTCTTGATTTTGTGTCTCTCAGGGAATAACTTGCTATGCTGTTACAGTCTTCAAACATTGAGCTCATGTATTCGGGTGCTAGACCATGTGTTGATTTGCTGATCATAAGAGCTTTTGCAATTTTGCACGGGGTACAGAGTTTCTTCCAGCCAAGTTTTAGAATAAGGGGGTCGGCACTAGTGTCATAGCTATAGTACATCAGAATTCTCGCACGATTTTGTAACTTTTGGAGTTTGTCAGCAAAGGTTTTGCTACAGTTGCCCCAGACAACAGAATGTTCAGTAATCAAAGTGTGGTTGAACTAAAGAATTGTAAATAAATTGGGAATATACACCCTGGCTGCGGTTAACTCAATACAACTCAAACCAATTACTGGCAGCACTTCCAAAGCTGTATGCTCTAAGTTTGGAAAGTACGATTGTATGGTTCACAGGATCAATAATGGTCTCACATGTTTCAGAAGCCAGAAGCAATCTTTTAAACTATTTTATCAATATGTTCACTCCAAGGCAAGTTTTGGTCAATACACATCCCGAGTGATTTGGTATGGGAGACTTGATTTATTGAAACCCTGTCTATCATAAGAGATGGTGTGGACTTAAACGTTGATAATCGTTGTCTTGATCCGATCAACACAAACTCTTTTTTGGATTGATTTAATGTGAACATGATAGCGACAAGCCACTCACTCACATTTGCGAAGTCCTCATTTAGGTTAAGATTTATATCTTCTTTATTGTTACTTGCAAATGTTAAGTGAGTATCATCTGCATACATATGTGGCTTTGAAAATGCAAACAATTTGGTAGGTCATTTATATATAACAGAAACAAAAGAGGACCTGGTCCCCTGAGGAACACCGCAGTGTAATGGGCAGTTGTCAGAAAGACAGCCATTCACAAAACATTGTTGGCTGCAGTTAACTAAATATGACTCAAACCAATTACTCGCATCACTTCCAAAGCCGTATGCTCTAAGTTTGGAAAGTAAGATTGTATAGTTCACAGTATCAAATGCTTTCTTGAGGTCAAGAAAAACTACTGCATTGACGTTCCCCTTATCGATATTATATGCCCAATCATTATTTGCCTCAGGAAGAGCAGTGACTGTGTAGTGGAGGCATCAAAACCCTGATTGGCAGTTGGATAGGAGGTTTTTGTTTGTAAGAAAAACATGGACTTGATCATAAATGATCCTTTCAAAAACTTTTGCCACAGTCGGGATGACTGAAATAGGGCGATAATTATTCAAGTCTCTACGTTCCCCTTGTTTGAATAAGGGTAAAACCGTTGCATTTTTCCACTTGTTAGGGAAAATACCTGTTTCAACAGAGCTGTTGAAAACTAGGCAAAAGGACTCAGATACTACTTCGGGACATTCACGAAGAAGCCTAGCTGCGATTTTATCTAAGCCAGTGGCTTTTGATTTACAAAGTTTGGACAAAGAAAAAAGACTCTGGAGGGAGTAGTGGGCTTTATAAACTAAAACTATCACTAGGTCTTTGACATGTAATGTAGTCTAAAAAAGAATGACTATTTTTGGTACAAGGTATTTCAGCAGCAAGTTTGGGTCCAACACTGGCAAAATGCTTATCGAATTCCTCGGATAGTTTTTTGGGATCATTAATTGTTGAACCATTCAATTTGATTTCTTTTATGTTTGAACTTTTAGATTTCATTTATTATGCTCCAGTTCTTTGTATTTTTATCGTATTCTTTGAACGCATTCTTATAATAGATGTCTTTTGCATTCTATATTTCTGTGTTCACAGAATTACAGATTCTCTTAAAAGTGACAAATTCATTAGGGTTCTTAGAGCAAATCACTTTGATCTTTTGCACATCTCTTTCATGTATGCGTTCTTTTAACTGAGGCATAATCCAGGGTGACCTAGATGCTCTTACATGCTTTGTGTGCACGGGTGTGTGTTTATCAACCACACTGTTAAAGGTGTTCTTCCAAACACACCACATATTGTTTGGATTGTGAAATTCTTTTGCTTTATCCCAATTCTTCAAACACATTTCAGCTCTGAAGCTGGCCCAGTCAAATTTTTTAAAGTTTCTATATGTAACTGTATTATGACCCTTTTTAGATAAACCGAACGTATGATTTCATAGCCCAATATGTGAACTTCATTGTCACTTATCGAAGTATCAAGCCATGTCTCATTTATCGCCAAAACATCAAATGGTTTGTCGGCAAGCAAAACTCAAAGCTCATCAATAATGTGCTGATAAACTCCACCCATTAAGACAAGCTTGCTTGAAACCTTGTTTAGAGGGAAGAAATGAAAATGAATTTATTTGATTGTTATTTTGATTTGGTTGATTTAATTCATTATTCAAGGCTGAACATTCAATTGCCTGGAAATTATTTTCAGCAACTGAGCTTCACACGGCATAACAGGTCAATTAGGAATTACATTAGCAAATTAATTTACATTTATACAAATCATGATTAGAAACTGTACATGTCAAGCAGTTTTTGTCTACCTTTTGCTTGACATGTGTGTTTCTCTGTAAAAAAGTCTCATTAAAATGTCAAATAATGTGTTAAACTGTCACCAAAAATACTGTCAGTAATTGAAGATTGAGCTTGGTGCAAAATGATGTAAGTGACTTTGTATGAAATGCTGATTATGAAGAGATAAAAGTTCATAATGCAGGCAGAGTTCATCAAAAGTCACTTGTAAGTAACATATTGAGCACTTTTCATCATTCAACTTACTTTCCATATTTTTGGTGTGCAAGTTCAAAACCTCGTATTTCTCCAGGTATTGCAACTGATAGAGGACCCTGCAAAGAACAATAATTTATACTTGTCCAATGTAAAAACAAATAAAATAGTTGCTGCTGCACAACATCCAATTTAGACACCCTACAAAAAACAGTGTTTCTCTTATACAGTACGAAATAAAATACAACAATAAACATTGGTTTAATCTATATTAATATTTAATAATAAATAAAATATATATCAGTTCTATAGTACTTTAATTATATTTAATACTGCACTGACCTAAGCAGTAAAGATTTCAAGTAAACTATAAAACAACGTGTCTGATCGAGGTTCAAATGTTTTCACATGCAACAGTTAGAACCAGAGCCCATCATTTCAAGCTCTGAGAGGTTAATCTACTTGCTCTACCAAACCCATCTGACATCCTACCATATCGAAATTGGTTTATGTTGCTTCAATGATATAAATTTATTTTACAACTGATTATTTCACTTCATTTTGCGACTTCATGGTTAACTGGAAAAGTCTCATTCTTCTGTCACTTTTGATTCTTTTGAGGTACACTCTTCAACTTACCACTCTGGATTCATCAGGATGACCCTTGAACATATCCTTGTGAGCTGCAGCAGGTGCCATCTCTCTAAAGTCAATCAGTTCAGGCTTGTTCCGAGGTAGCTTGATCAGCATGAAACCCCCACTATCACATTACACAAAGAAAATAATTAGTAAGTTTATATCTATATATCAACAGAATGACTTAGTAAAGTCCTTCCAAATTCTTTGTTGAATAATTACTTGGTTTTGACCAGTTGTTAGGAGAAAAAATGATATTACTGAGCCTTAAAAATTTATCATATGCAAAACAAGCTATCACTTAGGCCAATCAAAATAATATCTGAGGTTCTTGTCACATACCCTGACAAAAATAGGGTGTTTGGTCCAATTTAATACTTTATATTTTTTTAATTTTAATCTTTATTTTAATTATCAATTTTTTTCTTTTATTTTTCTATATTCATGAATCTTTTTGCTGAAGTAAGTGAGATATCATTTGGGATGAAGAAAAAAGCATTTTATTTTCTAAACATTTTAACTATATAATATGTTAATTACTAAAGCTGGGTGATCTGACACAACCACATCAGGATTTTAGATCATTCAAACATTTGATATTCATTTCCACTATTAAGATAATTGACAGGAGAAAGAAAAGATTGGGACACTGAAGCCACAAAAATATATTTCATACCCTCCAATGCCCGAACCCTCCGGATTCATCACCCCAACACATATCAGAGTTCCTATGGCAGCATCAACAGCTGATCCCCCTTTCTTCAACAGGTGTAATCCGATGTCCGAGCACTCTTTCACATCTGAAGCAACAGCACCATGGCCTGATGGATGAACTCCAAAATGGACGTCGATTGCCAGTGCCGTGACGACTGCTAGTGCAAACACTATTGAAGCAACTACAATGACTCGAAATGTTCGGCCTTGACAACAGCTATTAGTTTTCCTTAAACTCTGGGTGCTACTCAGATCCGAGGAAACACCACTCAGCTAAATTAAAGAAGCGCAAAATCAACAGTTAAGATTATGTGCTAATTATTATCATAATGCTTTTGAAGTGATCACAGAAAAAGCTTACAAGCAGAAACAGTTATAATTACAGTCTTAATGAAGTGTTGCATTATTATCATAACTTTGATTAGTAAAGCTTCCACATGGTACTAATTACTTGGAAAAGAATAGAAATTGCAATAAGGATTCACAATAAAGTTGATTTTATCCGCACGTACTTGCTTTAACAAAACAAAACAGTTTGTGTATTTTACGGCCATTTAATCTTGAAAAAATAAAAAAATCAGAAATTGAAAACTAATTTTTGTTTTTTCAATTTGTTACTTTAATAAATATAGAAAAGAATCAAATGAGTTTCATCTTTTCTCTTAAAGTTGCTTGTAAAACTGTTTAAAAGATACAATTTATAATATTTAATTCGGCTTAAAAATTGATTTTGAGCTTCAAGTAGTTTAGTTCAGAGTTTTTATCTTTTTTCAACTAGAAAATTAATCAACGATCTTTCAATTTCCAATTTTTTGAAAACACACAAAATGTAAAGTTGGAAATTAACAAATTTAAACTTACGGGGGGGTTGCCACCAAGGCCTGGCTTATTTGAACAAAGATGGCGTTTGTTAATTTACTTAGGGATTCAATAGCAAAAGCCACAGGTTTGAATATCTTATTGTGCACAGTCTGCACATATGGCTCAGGAATTCATCGGTATGGAGAGTTCACTGTAGCCATGTAGGCGATCACAAGGGCACTAAGCCAGATCCAGAGTAAATTTGGCCAAGGCTCACTGTTCTTAATTTTTATATTCACGACAATAATTAAGGACTCTAGTAAATAACTTAAATACCTATGAGTGCCCTTGTGATCATCTACATGGCTATAATTAACTATCCTGAACCGTGTGTACAACAAGATTTTCAAACCCGGTGGCCTACTATCGGCCGAATAAAACTTTCAAATCAGAAAGAGTTAAAATGCAGATCAGTGTATAGCCGAATTCCTTATAAGCGAAGTAAACAAACACCATCTTTGTTCCATTCTAATATGCCAGGCTGTGGCTCCTTGAGTCAGAATGTTATAAAACCAAAACCAAAAACCAACCCCCCTCCCCCCCCTGTACATGTAAATTTGTTAATTTCCAACTTTTCATTTTCCGTGTTTTCAAAAAATTGGAAATTGAAAGATCATTGATCAATTTTCTTGTTAGAAAAGGATAAAAACTCCGAACTAAACTACTTGAAGCTCAAAATCAAATTTTAAGCCGAATCAAATATTATAGATTGTATCTTTCAAACTGTTTTCCAAAGAACTTTAAGAGAAAAGTTGAAACTCGTTTGATTCTTTTCTACATTTATTAAAATAACAAATTGGAAAAAAAAATAGTTTTCAATTGTTATTTTTTAAAAATTGAATGGCCGTAAAATACACGGACCCAAAACCAAATTGAGTTCAAGCTTTTAATTTTATCAACATTTAACAAGGCCATACACGATTGCATTCATTCAAACTCAAAAGAAAACTTGATTAATCTATCTTAATTGGTTAGTCTCCAAACATTTGAAAGATGAGGCTCGTGAGAAAAATGTTAGCATCTTACAAGAAATAATTCACTCAAATCGGTCTTAGACATAAACCAATATTCGTACACAAAAATATTATATCTCCCGCTCACGAGTTTTACACATATAAATGCAAACAGCAGACTGATAAATATATAGTTATAAATATAGTTGATATACGTATATGTTATACCAAACTTCCAAGCTAAGTATATAGATCGCAGTTTTTACACTATTTTCGATCTGACTAAATTTGAGAATGGATCTTCCACCCAGATTCTTCAATTCGTTCGATTTTTAAACAACCATCTGTTCACAAACCTAATTTGATATTTCAAAGAATTTACTCCGTACTTTTATGAAAATAGACGGATTCTTATTCCAACAAGAAAGTCTAAAACATGACAGAAAGTTTAATACGTCTTTGTTTGAGAGTCTTTTAAAATAAAGTCGGTATTATTTATGGTCAATTCAAAAATATTTGGGCAAATAAAATTCAGCTCACCGAGTTTCCATTTAGCAGTTCATCGGTATCCTCTTCAAACGCTCCCCTTGTACTACCGAGACTTGTTGGTTCCATTTCACAAAACTAAAGCTTTTTCTAGTTTCAAATATTTTTTTAAGTCGGTAAAGAACTTGTTAAATTGTGGTTCGTTGATTGTTTTTTATCGCTTTTTTTGCCCGACAGCCTCGATTTCGTGTGGACATTTTGAGACTTCATGCACGTCAACACAAAGCTGGCATGACGCAACAATACGTGTGATGTGTCACATAATGTTTTTGAAGTTTTAAGATACAGCACTCGTAAACCCTAAATCCAATATACATCTTTTTTGTGTTTTTAGAAGTCCTTTCAATGAATCAGAACAAAAAATAGTTCAATCATTCTGTCCCGGTTTGAAGTTAGTTTCATTTGTGTCATCATATCACCCGTTCAAAATACAGTAGCTTGGGGCTTTCTTTAAAGATGAAATACAGGTACATTATTCTTGGGTTGCCGGAGTTTTATAAACCTGATGGGTCAAGTCGACCGAAAGTATTCTTTTTTTAACAAAACGTTTATAGACAAACAATTTTTCATAAGTGTAAGTATGCCTCAACATGTTCGCTGTGGTCAAACGGAACTTTTGACCGCATACGTTTCACAGAAGACCGCAAGGGTTTTTTATCAGTATTATTGTTATTATCATTATTATTGTTATTATCATTATTGTTGCTATTGTTATTATTATTATTATTATTATTATTATTATTATTATTATTGATATTAATATTAGTAGTAGTAGTATCATTACTATCATTATCACTATCATTATCATTATAAATCGCTATTATCAATATCATCATCATTGTCAATATTATTTTTTCCCACAATGATGGATAACCCTGTTATTTTAACTTACGAAGAAAACAAAAGAGGGTTCGAATTGATTTCAATTGAGGTCTGGGCTTGTGCCTCTGAGTGTAGGTACCTGTGTCAAATCGATAAGTTCAGTGAACGGGCGTTAAATACGGTTATACTACTAGCTTTGTTCCTATTACGAAATATATTCAAGTCAGGGACAGGTAATTGTGGGGCGAAATCATCACAGACAAGGCAAACCCACTCCAAAGCCAGCTACCGCCCCAAAGAACTCTAAGATTAAGAAAAAGTCAAAGGGGCACAATTTTATACTACCTAAGGTTAGAACTGAAAGATTCAAGCAAGTATTTATTAGTAGATGCCTTTTTTTTTTAAATTAATGTAATACATTTATATTTGTATTAACTACGGTCTTGTAAACTCGCACGTTTTGCTGTGGGTGTCTTTTATACAATAAAGATCTATTATTATTATTATTATTATCATTATTATTATTATTATTATTATTGTTAATAATAATGACTACCGAGTTAACGAATTTTGTATCAAATCTAGGGAAAACTTTGATCATCAACCCCAATACTTCCCTTTGTTCAAACGGTTAAAATGCTGAAAAATAATAGCAGTGAACTAATCTTGTAGCACCGGCGAACGAAAATTTCTGTGCATTTTTCCTTAAAATAAAATAAACGCTGTGGATAGACAATGAAAAAACCAGAACCTGCAACTGGATATAAGGAACAAAATCAAACACTTTTAGTATTTTGTCTATATTCGGGTTTTTTATCATTATAAAAGGTTTGCAACTGTCAGGCTAATAAAATATTTACACCTGCGGTACAGTTGTAAATCATTTTTTAAACTAAAACAAAAGTTTCGAAAGATTGACAATATGTTCGACCAGCATACGTTTCAGTCAAGGTCTTTAAAAATAGATAAATTTTTAATTAGAGGTGCTTTTAAAAACATAAACTGGCTTAATTAGTTTTGATATTCCGTAACACTCATTTTTTCCTCATTTGCCGGCCGGTCGAGAGAAAACAGCTGCTTTGGCCATTTACGTACAATAACCTTCAAGTACAACCCAATTAGTTGACAACGCATCAAACGAAGCTACAAAGATGGCGTCGCCAGAGCTGAACGAGAAGCAAGTTTTAGAGACGAAAAGAACGGGAATTGAATTCTCTAACCTTGCTCAGGCTAAGGCAGACAAGATTGATATCGATACAGAGTGTATACTGAATCCAGCAAAGGACTGGCAGAGGTTGAAATCTTACACTCGGGTAAGCAGCAGTACAGACACATGTAGCTAGGGATAGATAGATATATTTTTTTGTTTTGTTTTTTATTTTGTGATAAGAAAAAGAAGTTAGTTTATTGACCCGTAGATCTCACAGTCACTGCTATATTGGGACTAGGCTTCAAACGATTCTGCAAACGCGCAGTGTTGTTATTTTAATAAGAATAAGGTCACAAACTTTGAACGAAAGCAACTGTAGGTGTCCACGTTTGCTTCACAACAAACACAGCACAGTTTAACGCTTGCGCATGCGTACACAAGGCCGGCGGAACAGTGGCGGCTGGGGCGGCTGGGGCCGCTCCACTTTTTCGGCCAACTTTATGGTGATGTAAGCATTTTTAAAAACTTGAATTCGAACGAGCAATCCAGCGGTATACAGAGTAATTTCACACAAAAAATATTTCATACAAAACGCTATGCTATGCGACTCGTTTTCTTTCATTTGCCTCTTATAGCCGCCCCACTTGCAAAAGCGTTCCGCCGGCCCTGGTACAGATTCTCCAGCACAGGGCTAAATTATGCATGTAAACTATATACGTGTTTTGCGGTATACAAACTTGATAATCAGTACTGTATATATAATCTTCATTTTTGTTACTTTCTTTTTCATTGTTTTTCTTGACATCTAACTGCAACTTATGTGAATACAAATATTAGATGACTGAAGATGTGAAAAACTTATTCAAAAAGAGGCGAAACAGCCCTGAGTTACCCCAAGTTCTCGAAACAGCAGGACCGAGAGGGAATGGAGCCGAAATAGGCATGCTTTGGGACAGACTTCTGTCTCGCTACATCTCAAACAAGCCCTTAGATGAGAAGGACAGGCAAGTGGCAGAATCATTAGTGGAAGCACTCAAGAATATTTACCCCGGATTTCAACTATTAACCGCTCACTATCCTCTTTATGGCTATATGTCGGGGAAAAACGTCAAGATTTATTTATGGCAAGGCGAGGTCAATGCAGTGGGTATCTATAATGGCGAGTATGTAGTCGTGGAATGGATGGTGGTTGATATTCTGAATTACTGGACCAAGGAGGCAGAAACAGCCTACGGTCCACATCTCCACCAGTGTCTGGTGTACGCCATGTTGCTTCAGGTACAGCTACAGCTCTCGTATCGACCCAAGATCCTAATTCTACCCATTCACTCACTAACTGGCAACCAGATTCACCCAGGATTGTTTACCGATGTACCTAAGCAGACAAAAACAATCCTAAATAATTTCACGTGGTCTTTAGAGGGCCCTGGACTCCTTCCCCGTGGGAACTCCCCCGAGAAGAGCGTGTTCAAGGCTGGAGTCGAGGCTGGAGCCGTCAACCCTAGTACTACCCTGAAAGAACTCTTTCGTCCAGAGGCAACAGTAGCTGACCTGCTGCGGGAAATACAACATTTAAAAGTTGAAAGCAAAGAAAATGATAATGGTCCTTAAAGTATTTTGCACTGATAGAAACTGAGTGAGGGGCTGTTAATAGAATCACTTAAGTTGAAACTTGTCAAATCCCGCGCGCATTCGACTAATGAACCGTCAATTGCAACCTCTGAAGCTAATCGAGATTCATCTGCTCAAAGATTCTTAAGCATTTTAGTTCATCTCATTTTGAGAAAATGATCATCTCAATACTATATATGCATATTCACGAGTTGTCCCTTAACAAATCTCTCTCAACTTCATTCCTAATTTTCACAAAGCGGTCGCGGGCGCCGAATCTGTTAATCATTTTTAAGAGGCTTTATCATGCAATTGCTCGGGGTCTGGGGTTTAATTTAGCTTTTGTTGACGTCATATGACGTAGGCTGTTGTTTGCTTAATTTCTGGATCTTTCAGAACTCGTTGAGTACAGGAGTTGTTTCCACAACTGGCGCCATTTTGTGACCCGGAGACACATCTTCTGCCGTTTTTCTTTACTTGTCCCTTCGGAACCCTAATGGGTAGTGTTACGGTACACAACAATACGTCACAGGATTATCATGAGACATTCTGGCTGCGTGAAAAACCTTTGCACATTTTGCGGGCTGAAAGTGTGTGTTTTGAAAATCAAAATGTTGCTTTACAAACTTTTAGAAGACTTTTTAGGTCGTTTCTTTGACATACTTAACTACAAGAAACAGAAAAAATTTGTGTCATGTGCTTTAGCTTTATTTAGGCTTGATTTACAAAAGACAATACCATAAAACATTTTTTAAAAAAAGAACAATTTTTCTTTGAAGTAACATAAGAAAACATTCTATTCATAAAAGACCTAAAATTATGGTATAGGCATACCGTAATATTCCGATAATAAGCCCGGCTGGCTTGAAAGTTTTGATAGAAAACCTGTTGAAATGATCTTTTAGCTAAGTACATTAATTAGTCCTAGAAAACTTTGTTTTTCTTGTTAGAACAAGCAGTGTTCCTAACTAACGTTCAATTTCGCATGCAAGAATCGGAAAAGAAGAAAACGTCACAAAACGGTTAAATAATTTAGAGGAATTAGCGATTCGTGATTGTTTTGGGCAGAAGTGCTTATTTTCAGTAAACTCATAACTAAGACGACTTAGGTCAATTTATTTTTGAGCCAATTGGTAGCCATAGAAATCTACTGAGTCTTCATTTTGTTTGTGATCTTAGCACAAATCCTGCGTATTTTTTGGAAAAGCGATTTGATTAAAGTGTGACCCGGAACCTTCTGCACTTTCTCGCCGCAGTCACAGATGGCCGCTGGGTCAATGTAGGGGTCATGCACGGGAAGACCCCAGCTTTGTCGCAGCTTCTCTTGTGCCATGTGACAGTTATTTCTGAGGAAATCATAGCTGTCACCCATGATGCTTTGCATTTGTTTCTGAGCCATCTGCGGTGACACGTGCCCAGCAGATGCAGGGAGGCGACGTCCAAACTTTTGTCTGTTCCAAACATACCGTACGTTGGTATCGTCCTTAAAATTAAAAGAATGATTCATCGTCGAAACAAAAGTAATTAAAAACAAAAAAATACATAATCATTTCTAAAGTCATTAAACTCTGACGTGCTCTAATTTACCATAGGCATGCAATTGTAAGGCCCCCGAATTATCCTTGGCGAGCACTGCATGTGAGCATGCGGGCAACCAACTTATGTGAGACCGAACATTTTTATTTTAAAAATAAATCAAGCAAGCGAGCACATTATAAAACACAATGCAAACACGCATCAAAACTTTTGCGACCGCGAAAATTTGAGTGTTACGTATACGTTGGCTTAAAATTGCGAGGACATCCAATTCGAGGGGGCCTAATTAATTGTAAGCGAGACCAAGATCGGGGTGTCGTGAGTTCGATTCCCGCTCGGGACAGTTTTTTCATGTCAGAGTTACTCCTCACTCAGTTTTCAGAGCTCTCTGAAGATAATCACGTTGATCAAATAGTGTAATTGTTCCATTTATAAGAATATCTGGGGCGTTAACAGGAAAAGGGGTCTTTTATCGTTGGCGAAATCTAGCCCATTGAGTGTTGTTGCGCGTTAAAATCCTCATAAGACTCTGAAATTCTGAATTCTGAAATCCCATTACAATAGACTAACTAAGGTTGCAAAATATTTGGTAACTAAAATTTACTAATTAATTACAATTAAGACTTCAAAACTTAACTGGAACTTGATCAAAAAGCTGAATTGGTTTTATTTTCGCTCTAATTTCACGCTATACTTCTATGCTGGTTTGAATTTTTTTTTTCACTGACCACACACATAACAGAATAACACTTCAAATAGATTAGACAGATTGAATCGAGCAAAAATAGTGCCCAAACGAATGCCGCAAGCCGAGTTTTGTCACAGAAAAAACGATTATCAGTGTTTTTTTTAAAATCTAGTCTCTTCCAAATTATTGCTTCATTTCTAATTCACCCATTAATTGATCCAATCCATTGACAGAGGCATGCTTGAAGTAGTTGAATTTACTTTTTGAAATATTCGATTCCAGTTAGTTCCACGAGACTTTTTTTCTGTTATTTGTCTACATATGCATACAAGAATTATATTAAAACCCTAACTCACTTGCATCCGAGCGTGTATGTACTTCTGAACGTGGCAGTTTTTGGATGTTTATAGCCCACAATTACGCAAAAGATGGAACATTTACCCATGCACAGTTCCTAGCGCATAAACGTCTAAAACTGGCCATAAACAACGCATACAGGGAATCTGTAACCCTCAAATTTTACACCAACAATGTCAGGGGCGGATCCAGACTAATGCAGCTAGTGCCATAGCACTAGTCAAAATTTTTCAAACTTAAAAGTTACTCAATAAAGAAAATAACCACTTATGAAAAAAGTGAAATTTTTT
>JAOBRD020125940.1:0-10101 GCA_027575215.2 Hydrozoanthus sils | reverse complement strand
CATTAAAAAGCGTACAAATTTAAATGATACGAAGGAATATAGTTAACATTGAGACTGTTTTAGAACGCCGCAACATGGCGGGGAGGGGTGGGGCTAGATTTGATTCCTGGCTATAAGCTAAACCAGGTCTAAATCAATTGAACCATGTGCTACATTGTACCTCCTCTCTAAAAGTAAAAAAGTAAAGTAGTGCATTTATACAGTGCCCTTTCTATATGAATACTCAAAGGCGCTTTGCAATGATCAGTTTACCCCCAGCGGACTGGAAGTATAGGTGCAATTGGCAGCTGCTTCAAAGCAGTCCATGTATGCTGGTACTCATTTTACCGACCCCAGAAGGATGGAAAGCTGAGTGGCCTTTAATTGGAAAGAAGGTTGCCTAAATATTAAACCCTTGAACTGGCTGGGGATCAAACCTAGGACCTCAGGATTGGGGGAAGGGATCTACCACTGCACCAACCCCTCTACTATTCTAACATCTAGAACAGGCTAGAAATTAGTTTCGTATGGCCACTCACAAGTGTTTTCCTTTTTACAATAATATTAACCCAATGTTTAATAGTGCTATATTACTGTAAGGTTCTGAATACTAGTACAGAGAGGAATAGTGGTACAGGGTGGAAAAATCTTTCAAATTCAATAATAGTAAAACAGTAGTATGGCATGAAACACCTTAAATATTCCTAATAATAAATATTGGTATCAGAGTGGAAAGTCCAAAATCCAATCCATATTGTCAGCTATTATTTAAAAAAGGTGTCTCTTGTATTGTGCAAGACACCTTTTTGGACAGGAAAATAGAAAATCTAGTGTTTTATTACTATAAATGCTCTAATAAGCCCCCTCTCTCTAATAAGCCTCTCTCAACAATAAGCCCCTCTCACTAATAAGTCCCCCATCTAGAGCTTCAAATTTGAAATAAGTCCCCCTCTTTAATAAGCCTCTCTCACTAATAAGCCCCCCATCTAAAGCTTCAAATTTGAAATAAACCCCCCTCTCTAATAAACCCCCCATTTAGAGCTTCAAATTTGAAATAAGCCCCCACACTAATAGGCCCCTCTCACTAATAAGCCTTCCATCTAGAGCTTCAAATTTGAAATAAGCCCCCCTCTCTAATAAGCCCCCCCTGTCCGATCATAAACATAGTGAAGCTAAAAAACAAGGCATCCTGTATTGAAAATACATTTTGTCAACAGTTATATTATTTAAAGTTTTTGAAAAGTGCTGATTAAAACACCAGAGGCCAAAGGAACACAAAGTTACTAGTTGCTATTAAACATGTTCGCGTAAATGAACTTCATGGTATGTTTTTGTCTTTGGCTAATGTCAATTTTCAAATAAGCCCCCCTCTCTAATAAGCCCCCCTCTCTAATAAGCCCCCCGTCTGGAAGGTCCAAAAATAAACAAGCCTCCCCCCTCACACCCTACCCCTTGGAGGAGCTTATTAGAGCGTACCGTAAACCTTTCCTTTTACTGGGTAAATTCTTCCTTTTAAAGTTAACCCATGGTTAAAGTTAACCAGAACTGGCCTTGAAATACAAAGATACCTGTTCTAAGCCTACACTCAGAAGTATGGCCGAAGATTGACCGACTTCACGCCTTGCGTTGTATTTGGACTGGCATTTTAAGGCCCCTCTTAGCCAAATAAGCTTCCATTCTTATTATATCGAGCAAGCAATAACACTCAAGTTATAATTAGACAATCAATATGGGTAAAGAAACGATAAAAAAGAAATCGATGAGCACTTTTACCCTTTAAAAGCCCGATTTCACTTCCGAGCCACGCGTCCGCCATGTTGATCAGCAGCACTTAAACGCAGGCTCAAACTAGTACCCAATCTACCTTCGATCAACTTTTGTTGCCTTGCAGTCGTTGCATAGATAGATGTAGCATTGGGGTAGAATGGATGGTTTGAAATTCGTTTATTTTATTAGCCTTCTCTTGTCTTCAGTGACCAATACGAAAAGTGAGACTTATAGATTTGCCAGCAAGACAAGGTATTATGGTGAAAAGCTGCCGTGGTGGAGACCAGAAGGTTGTAAACCTAGATACATCGACATGTTGGTTCGTCATGGAACACGATTTCCGAGCAGGAAAGATGTAAAAAAGATCGATGCAGTGTTGAGTGTACTTAACACTTTCTTCAATGAAAGCACGCCTTTTCGTTATGGACATCTTGAATTGCCTTGGAAGAACAAATTTTTTGTCGAAAAGGACAAAATTTTGACCGAAATTGGCAGAGAAGAAATGAAAAACTTGTCCATTCGATTGATGAATCGTTTGCCTGAACTTCTCAATCCGAAACATCCTCGAGAAGCCTACAAGTTCTTCAGTACAGACACATCTCGTACGTTAAAGAGTGCGTCTGCATTTGCGTCCGGTTTATTTGGAAATGATTCAGAAACTCCTATCGTTTCTGTTGAGAAAGACAAGGACCATTTACTTCGGTTCTTTGATCAATGTCCCCATTACAAAACGAAAGTGTCAGAGAACAAAACTGCCCTTCACCATACAAAACGTTTTATGGAGGGGGATGAAATGAATGCTGTGCTACGGAAAGTCATTGCCAAATTCGGACTCACAATTGATCAACAACGACTACTGAAACCAAAGCACCTGGCTGCTATGTATGTTGCCTGCTCCTTTGAAGTTGCTGTGTTCGACCGAAATAACACCTGGTGTGCGCTATTTGATTCAGATGATCTTGACGTTCTCGAATATCTCTATGATTTGAAACATTTCTGGAAAAGAGGGTATGGATATGAGATAAACTATAATATGGCTTGCACTTTACTGTCAGACATAGTTAAAAATATACTTGAAGTAAAACACTTGGAACAGAAAGCAAAACAGCTTGCCAGAGAAGGAAAACAAGCTCAAAGCCTTGGTACCTTTCGTTTTGCTCATGCTGAGACTGTTCAGCCACTTTATGCACTTCTTGGGCTTTTCAAAGATAAAGAACAACTCAGAGCAGACAATTTTGCAAGACAAAGGTTTCGTAAATACAGAACAAGTCATATAGTTCCGTTTGGTGCCAACATTGCCTTTGTTCTCTATGACTGCAATATTTCTGAGCAAGAGAACATACTAAGAGATTTTAAGCTGCAAGTTTATGTGGGTGAAAAATTTGTTCCATTACCTTGTGGTGATGAAGTATCATGTCCACTTGAAGACTTTTTGAAACTTTATTCAGAACACATTGACAGTTGTGATTTAAACCAAGTGTGCAAAAATGAGGAAAACAATTCTAAACAGAGGACAGAACTATAAACAAAGTAAAACTTGGTTAAGTTGTTGTATTGTGTTGTTTATTCATTTATTTGGCTTGATATTTACAAAATTGCAAATATTTCACATACATTTCTCAAGTATGCTACTTACTTTGATCACTTCAGAAGGGAGGCAAAACTGATTAAAAATGAAGTGGAAGTTAAATCATGCAAAATAAATGGGCAAATTTGCAAGACCAGGTGTCGACTTGAAAACAGTTAAATTTCTGTACTCACTCATACTTTATACATTCAAAGCTATTAATCGTTAGACCAAATTATTGGAGGTAAACTCGCTTGACAAGTATTACCCAAAAATTCTCGAAATCACTGTTAGGATTAGGAGTTGGGTAAGGATTATATCTTTAAATTCCCGAAATTTAAATGTGGAATTTGGCAGCCATAAACTGCATGAAAATGTGAAGTTTGGTGGCCTCTACTGTATGCATAATTAAGTATGGATGAGTATGGAAATTTTACCCATAAAATTTTTATAAGCAATAAGTTACATGTAAATAAATTTGTTACAATCATCGACTTTGTCTGTTTCTTTTCACTATTTTCATCTATGAAGTCTTTATATACCAGCACAGTATCAAGACTTTAGAGTTTGAGTTGAACACAGACCCGCCACAAGAACCCCATTGATTATAATAAGTATTTTTTCACTGCCCAGATAATGTCATACTAATCAATTCCAAGACTTATTTTAAACCCTGGGGCATTTGTTAATCATGAAATGTTTGTCAGTGGTTGTAACGTTTGTTGTATTTTGTAGCCCATTGCTGGACATTGAAAGTTCTAAATAAGGCAAGCTTTTATATTTGGAACCTAGACTTTTCGGGTTTATGTATTATAGTTCATATTTCCGTTGTGGTTCAGTTTTTCAGGAGGCAAGTTCTATTTATCGAGAAATTCTCAACAAAATTATTTTCAAGTGGAAAGCGCTCCAGATTGTTTTCCACAACACAAGGACAACACTTTACTTTGTTTTGTCCTGAAATTTTGAAGCTTAACTTTAATCTTCAACCTATGCTAAAAAGCTAAAGCCAAATCATTTCTTGAGCCTAAGTGACTTATCGGGCCGGCGCTTATCTCCGGTTTCTGTAGTGTTGAGCAGATGAGAGTCTTTGATTCCCCCTGGAAAGGACACTAATCCTTTGCAGGCTGGCTCCCAGCAGAACTGGTACTCATTTATACAGCCGAGTCGACTGGAACAAAGTCAGTCTTGCTCAATGACACAACACAGTGGTCTGACCGAAGCTCCAACTCGCGACCCTAGGATTACGAGTCGAACACGCTAACCACTCGGCAACTGCGCCGCCTAACCATCTTTAATTATAACCTCGTGTAAAATCAGTTAAATTTAGGCAATAAAACCGTTGCTCATGGAAAGCCTCAGGCTGAGCTTTTTAATGAATTGACTTAACTTTTGTTTTAGCTCCAGGGTCTGTATCTATTGATATTGCCCTAACATGCTTATTTTCACTTGTAAAGGTAGCAATTGCGAAAACGCGCGATATTGATGCTTAAGCTTATGATTGCGTTCCGGGACTTACAGAGCTCAATTCAACTATTTGCCGATCGATCGCAATTATTATACTGTATCGTTTTTATTCAAAACCGATTGCGCAATGTCAAAGTGAATTTTGTCATTCATCCAAATTATTGTAATAAAAAAAATTCCCAAATCTTCTTCTGGAATTTGAAATCTTATTACTCGACAGATGTTTCGACCAAAACCATTAGTCTTCCTCAGTAAAATTAGTCACGTGGCAGCGAGAACCGGAGCCCCCCTTTCGTTCAGGGTTGGGTCCTCAACCCTTTCCCACAACGCTTCCTTTACCCCCCTCCTTTGCCAATCTCGTTCTTTATCAAGGATCTTGGCTGCCCTCAAATTCAACACGTGTCCCGTGTCCTTCAGGTGACAATAGAGAGCTTCAGAATCGACAACGAGTACGACTACGAGTACGAGTTTTTTTCCCATTCGTCATACTGCGCGTGCAAGAAGTTGCGAAGAAATCATGCCTTCTCGTTGCCAAAACTCGTCGTCGTCGTCTTGTTTACAACGAGATTTGCAAAAAATCTCGGCGCGTGGACTACATGTTTTGGCAACATAACGAGATGGCGTGATTTCCTCGCAACTTCTGGCACGTGCAGTATGACGAATGGGAAAAAACTCGTACTCGTGGTCGTACTCGTTGTCGAATCTGAAGTTCTCTAATAAACTGATGAATTTCGAGCAGTGTTGGAGTTCCACGCGACTAACTTCACTGATGAAGACCTATGGTTTTGGTCGAAGTATGTTTTGCTTTGTCCGCAGGAAGAAAGAGAAACTTTGTTAGTTAACGTTGTTGTTGTTGTATAGTTTTACTAGTTCCTATGAAAAGCAAAGTATTGGTTTTTAATTCAAATTTACTGATGGTACAGGAGAAAACTAAATCAAAGGGATCTGTGAATGAGTCGTTAATACATTAGATTTTGATTATTTTGCAAAAAGTTAAATTTCTTTTTACAAAAACATATTTTTGGATACAGTTGGAACAATTTTGAACGGAGGATTTTGAGTAAAACTCAAATAAAATTTAGAAATGACTCTGGAGAAATACAATATTTGTGATTTTGGTCCTTGCACTTTATTGAATAATATGTACAAAATCGCCATGAAAAGCCACTGATACTTTAGATGTATTTTTGTGCTTTGCAGTTCTTGTTTTGCGACCTTGAATCTTTTTCGCGAGAGTTTAAATTTACACTATCTGGTTTTAACATAATTACGATAGCCAAACGATAGAAATGATAAAGTTTGCACAAATATTTTGTAGTCATTTGAAGTCAACAAGTATGCACACCACTACTTAATCTTAATTTTACCTCTTTTTCCATCCCACAGAAATTCCTTACTTCCTTTAGTACGTTTGAAGAGACGACAAACTCACATTACATAAACCATTTGGGATATTACTAGTGTTTTATTAACAGTGATTTTTCCAACTAAAGTCAGCGTTGGCCTAAAAATCCAGTTTTCGAGTGATTTTTTTCAACTTTTCCCAATTTAGATTCATAATTTGTATAAACAATTTGATTTGTGGCTGAAAACCATTCGCCCAACGCCACAGACCAGGACTTTGTCGATTTAAATATTTTCCGGGAAAAGTATAGTGCTGCTCTTAAGTTTAGAGCCTATCCACAACGCCTCCGTTATATTATTTTATCAGCAATTCCATGCTCCTCCATTCACAGAAGTTTATACTTTGCCTGGGCTAACGGTTACTTGACCTAGTACTCGCCATTCAAGACCCAGCACTACTTTTTTTGCCAAAATCCGAATCCATCGCTTTTCATTCTCAAGTTTTAAAGTCGTTTGTTGTTTATCTTTGTTCTTTCTGAGACTAAGTTGTATGCTAATGAAACTGAATGTAAACAATGACGTCAGCAGAAACTCGTCTATACACTCACCTCGATTCTACTATCCTCATTAACGGTGTTGTTGGTGTCCAGGAAATCTATAGTTGTTATAAGCATCTCTGCCATAAACTGAATATTGGTATTTATTGAGTTCAAGTGGCTGTGTCCATCTTAATGGTCCGCTGTAGGCAATCGAAAATTGAGAGTCAATTTTACTCTTTTTTAGATCTGTTTTAAACGTATTTTAAATTTTTTTACTATGAGCACAAATCGCTCCAATAATCTTATTTAAAGATAGTGAGACAGAGTGTTATCATCTTGGACCGCTGCTCCGGACTTTTGGCGTTTTGCAGGATAATTTTTTAATTATCGCGGGGGAAAATAGGAAATTTTATCATGGGGAAACGTTGTTATGGCAACTGTTTGTTGGTTTCGTAAAGGAAATTGCGACCCCCTTCTTTGTTTGAGAGTGACCATCGCAACAAACCACAAACAAAGTTAACTATCAAACAAAGAAGGATCATGCACACTTTGGTTTTAGTTCTGAACTGGCACTCTGGTATGGTTCACATCTAGTTCTGCTGCTGTTGTCCTTTTTTCATGTAAATTCAAGTCATAGGGAACATATTTGAGCGAGAGCCAAAAACTGAATTTCCGCAATAGGCCATTTTCACTATTGCGTATTTTACTACAGCTACCAGAAACCTTTGCGACGTCTCTTTTGTTCAAGAAATTAAGCATATTGTTTAAGAATTCTCAGAGGAGTTTGTGCATCTGAATATCAAAAGAAAACTGAAAAGGATTCTGGTAGTTGTAGTACAATGACGCCATAGTGCAAATGGCCTATTCTTTCTATTCGGGATTATCTTCAAGAAATGGCAATGAAAGCTGCAAAGTTTAACGCGAAAGTGTCAAACGTGGTGGAGGAATGTGAAGTTTAAAAACGAACCGGCCAAAAAACAGCAACAACAAAAACTACAACAAAAAAAGTTACGGGGTCAAAATAACAGTCGTTGAGGACTTGTTCTACACTCAGGAAAGAGAGTGCTTAGCCCAGAAAGTCAAGTCGTGTGGATTAACAAACGATAAAGCCTACATAAAAGAAGTGAGTAATAATGAGAAAGAATTCGCACTCTGAAGGCTCTAAGCAGTTTTACTCCTGCAAAGCCTTTATTACTTTTGAGACTTTTACCAGTATACCGGCTAGAAATTTTCAAAGTACAAATTTGCAACACTATGGTTGGATATCCATTACTTCAATCATCACTCGCAATTCCCTCTACCTAGGCCTCTTTTGCCTTAGTGCCTACTATTAGTGGCAGCAAGCTACCTAAAACACATGTGCAGTACTAGTGACGAGAAACAACAAACAGTTTCTTTCGTCGTGAAAGAGGCGACATCAGCTATCGATTAAGTGAGCCACAATTTCTTATATGCTTTCCGCCCAGCAAGAGCCAAGAAAAAACAGACGGGTTTAACGAACTTTTTTCTATCATATTCGTTGTTAGCTATGACTACAGTCAAAATAACAATATTTGTTTTTGTGCCATGGAAACAGCGTCTCTACCACGTCGTCTACCTTTTGTTGTTGAGAAGATAGTCAAGACAACGACAGCTCTACAAACAAACAAGCAAACACAAATGTCTTGTACGAATTAATTAGAAGGACATCCCGGAAATTCTTCCCCCCCCCAACCTCGTTAGAAGTGATTCTTTTTCACAGACAGCTTGGTTTTGTCGTTTAGTACCCCATTGAGAGAGCTCTTTCTCAGGTCTAGTTACTTATTGGGTTAGCGCTTCGTTGGTTGAGCGAAGTTCTTGCCGACTCAATAATGTTTGTTTTGTATCATGGAAACAGCGTTTCTACCACGTCATCTACCTTTTGTTGTTGAGAAGATAACCAAGACTACGAGAGCTCCTACAAACAAACAAGCAAACACAAATGTCTTGTACGAATTAATTAGAAGAACATCCCGATTGAGAGTTACTCGGAAATTCTCCCTCCCAACCTCGTTAGAAGTGATTCTTTTCACAGACAGCTTGGTTTTGTCGTTTAGTACCCCATTGAGAGAGCTCTTTCTCAGGTCTAGTAACTCTTGGGTTAGCGCTTCGTTGGTTGAGCGAAGTTCTTGCCGACTCAATAATGTTTGTTTTGTGTCATGGAAACAGCGTTTCTACCACGTCATCTACCTTTTGTTGTTGAAAAGATAACCAAGACTACGAGAACTCTACAAGCAAACAAGCTAAGCTAGGAAACAGAAAATGTTTTGTATGAATTAGTAGTACGCCTAACAGCATATTCATATTGAGAGTTACTCGACAGTTCTTCTTCCCAAACTCGTTAGAAGTGTACTCTATTTCATAGACAGTCTGGTACTGTCGTTTAGTATTCCATGCAGTGAGAGAGCTTTTACTCAGGTCTAGTAACTCGTTAGGTTCAGTTAGCGCTGCGTTGTTTCAGCGGAATTCTCGGACTCAGCGCAGTCAGGACATTTTAACACCTGTTGCAAGTCAGCCATCCAATAGAAGCTGGTATTCATCTAAAGCAAGGACAACAAACCTTAGTCTGGCAAGGGTTTTCAGCTCTTGAGTATCTGAGGTCAAGAGAGCCCATAATCGTTATTTATCTTTGTTTTTCTCGTTTTCAATCTATCAAGATCAAGTCATGGGGAACATCATTAAACGACAGCAAAAAGTCAATGTTCACAACTCTACTCGGGAATACCTTCTACAAATGGAATTGAAAAATTCGAGGTTTAACACGAAAGTGGCAAATGCGTTGGACGAATGTAAGATTAGCAACAAACTGAAACACAGAAACAATAAGAACGAGAACACTAGACGTTTATGCTGGGTTATAGATGAAGAGTTGACAAGCGTTAAAACTGCAGCTCTTGATGAGGACTCGAGACCACATTCATGAACGAAAATGCGATGCACAGAGAGTTCAACTGGGGAAGATTGCATGCTTCTTCGACTCTTTTAGCAAGGTAAAAAATAGGGCGACAAAATGATTGTAAAGTAAGAAATAACGATTGCGATCTGATTATTCATCGTACTTTTTGTATATATTAATTTAAACCCAGAACTCAAATCCTAACAGTAGAACCTTGGAGCGTGAGTAACGCCATTCGTTATTGTAAAATGTATTAAGACCTCCTTCTTCTTTCTCACTAAAAAATTGAAACAATCTATATAAAAAGTGAGCTGGCTGTCTAGAATAACCCATACACGTCCAATATACCCGAACAGTTACGGATCGTTTTCAAGCAATGTTGATTCCCTAAAGCACAAAACGAATCGCCTGTTAGTCTTTCTGCAATGTGGGAAGGGGGGAGGGGGATGAAAGGGTTGGCGGATTTGGCCAAAAATTTCGTTCGGATTGCGGATTTCAACAATAATTTCAGCGGATCTGCGGATCCA
>JAOBRD020125829.1:0-10101 GCA_027575215.2 Hydrozoanthus sils | reverse complement strand
TTAAGTGAATGAATTTGTGAACGAATAGAATCGACCAAAAGGCTAGGACAAATGCTGGAAAGTTGTGAAGCACAGTTTTTGATATCTTGGTTAATGTGGTTAAGTTTAACAGACATGGCTCTGATGGTAGCCCGCATAATGTTACGCGAGAACGAAAGAGAAGCTGTGTTAACATCTTTAAGGTACAATGTAGAAATTTTGGAAGCATGGAAATTGGACTGAAAACCTTTAGGTATGACCTTAGCTTTAAGACAGCGACTGATGAAGTTAACGTGACTACAGAACCTGGTTTCGGTAAAAGTAAGTCTGATTTCGTAGTTTCTATTATTTTATCATTCTTTATGTGTTTAGTTTAGTTTTACTGTAAAACATTTCTAACGGTAAAAGCGGATCTCTGTCTGTACGAAACGCAACAAAAACAAAACCAAAGTGAAACTATATTCTGTGAATTGGCCTTTGATGGAAATGGCCTCCGCCGGAGTTCTTCTCTGGAGGGTCAGTTAGCAGATTAAATCTTGTTGCCTTCCATTGTGTTTTAAACCAGCACTGAAGCTGATCAACAGTATAATCCTCTGGGTAGCTGGTAAATTTTGAACCAGGGATGGCGTCGTTTTCGGTTAAAAGAACTACGTTTTATTCGAAATGTTCAATAGACTGATACTATTTAAATAGCAGATGACATGGTTTCAGGTTATTAGTGTTCAAAGAGATCGTTGTCCAAAACACATTTCTGCAAAGTTTGCAAGAAATACGATAAAAAACCAAAGAGTTACGGCTGTTTTAATTTAGGGTATTTTCCTATAATTTTTGGCACCCTAGTTTAGTGGACTGGGACGAGACCCCAGGACACCACTACGTCATCTTGTTGGGAAAAATTCCCGCGTTCGTCTTTGTCTCAATATTTTTGTTTAGCAGAAATAGAGAGTGAAAGAAAATGTTGGATTTCGACTCTACAGAAGAACTTGGTTACGAGTCAGGTAACTGGGAAAGCGTTGAGGAAGAAACATGTGAAAACGAATAGCAAAACTCTGTGAAAGTGACAGCGATTTAGGTGAGATCGAGTCGCAGTTCAAACCGTATTATTCCCTTGAAGAACCAATACGGATCTCCAGGTTCTGACATGTCAAGCGGTCAATGAAGCAACGATTCAGATTGTTTTAGAACAATAACGTTAGCAGATCAAGAAGGATTAATTCCTGTACAAAACTGGTCAGTAAAGCTTGCATGTTGTGAATTTGTTGCATGTGATTATAGGAGCGTGGTCAATTTTAGGCCGTGTCAACAGTTGATTCTTTTCATTTCAGGTGTTAATGTCAAAGCTGCAAAATACAGAACCTCAGCGGTGCTTTCGAGCACCATTGCTGTAGCCTGGAAGTTCATAAAATTCAAGGGCAAAGTTCTAATCTTCGATGGCTCAATAACTAAATTGTGTAGCAAATTTTACCATATACAATTTTTATAAGCCGCAAGTCTCGAGTTGTGACACTAGCAATCGGTGATAGAAAGATAGAATTCCTCTGTCACTGAAGTCCAAACTTATCGAGCCCAAACTATGTATTCAACGACAACTAATGAGTCCTCACGATGGACAAAATGCGGTTAATGCCAAACGGAAAAAGTAACATCAAACAAAATATTCAAAACATTAATCAAGGGCCGTACAACGCTTCAGGCGCAGAAACCGCAACAGCGACAAGCTGCAAGCGCATCAAAAATCAGGACATTCACCAACCAACGCAATCGGCGTCTACAACAAATGTATAACCAAATTTGAAGTGAAGAAATAAGCCAGCTAAACCAGTTTTGACAATAAACAATAAGAAAAGTATCATGCAATATCTGAATACATAGAAATCCATAAAGATAAAACCTTTGAAGAAATTACATTTTATTTTGGAAAAGAAACAAAAAACCCAGATCAAATGGAAAATAAATACTGCTCATCGCATCATCGTGTAACAAAATGTAACCCACCAGCAGCAAATATGTAGTAAATGCTGTATGAACTGATACTTACTCTTAAGTAAGATCTTCCCAAACAAAAACATTTATATCTTACAAATGAGTATTCTGTCTCAAAAACATACTTGTTAAAGCAAAACTAGTCAATTTAAAATCACAAGGAAACAAAGTCGTATGGGAGTAAACTATCAAAACATATTAAAGCGATGTAAGTAAGACCGCGTAATACGCGTAAGCCCGTCTTCCCGTGTATATAGCTTTCGTGACAACTTCAGATCTTCCCCTCATTCCAAGCAAAGTCTGGGTTTATTAAAATACTCATCCTTGAAATGTGCAGGTCACAGCAAAACACTTTTACCAGGAGCTGGAATTAGGAAATCGGCTCTGTGCCGTTGCACAAACTTCGCCCAGTTTGCTCTCAATTGTAAGGCCATTGGGAACTCGTGCATCTTTGTTCCAGAAGTAAAACTTGTGTTTTGCAGCTTCTCTCGTATGGATACCTAACTATACACAATATCGCCTCTAAATTGGGACATCTCTTGCTTTTCTTTGTGGCGCTATTGCTTACTCCATACTCATGACTTCCATGTGCTTATTTTCCCAACAAGATGACGTCACAGAATCAAAGCCAAAGCAAAGTCACGTGTTTTAGTTCACGTGGCTTCTTGGCCGAGCGACTTGAAGGGGACAAGTTTTGCAGTAAAAACTCGTAACTTCTGAAAGCTGTACAACTCTTCGAGTTTTCATCCAATTCATTCTAAACTTTGCAGAAATGTGTTTTTGACAACGATCTTTTCGAAAACCGAAAAACTGAAACCATGTCATATGCTCTTTAAGTGTTGGACATTTTGCTAAGTCATATCCACGAGTAATTTTGAGATTCCGAATTCCGGAATGTGGAAGAGGGCACCATACATTGATGCACCGAAAGACGAGATATGACAACGAACAGACGACCGTAAGAGGCAATGAAGAGACGACATTGGTGTACACTCAAACAAGAAGGAAACCAATGACCACGTTACGTCAGCAGTAACAAGAACCTGAAACGCGCGCTTGTGTCTCGGGGTGGTTCCTATTAAAGTTCAAGCAATAAACGAAGAAACTGTGATTAAAACCTACGCACTTTCAGATAACGGATCCGAAGCAACTTTGTGCCATAACGTATTTTATCGCAAAGGCTTATTTTGAAAGGCAAGAAATCAAAGTTTACATTAACCGGTATGACTGGCTCGAAAGAAATTGAAAGCGAATTAGTTGATATAATTGCGAAATCACTGGACGGAACCGTAACACCGCAGTTATGGAATCTGAAAACTGTCGAGCAGATGCCAGTTTCAGCAAACTGTATACCAAGAAATGAATAATTAACAAACTGGTCGTATTTACAGGATATCAGCCTTAGGGAGATAGAGAAAAGGAAAGTCATGTTACTGATTGGCCTCATAGAACAACCAAGTCTCTTTGACCCGCTTGAATACCGAATTTTTAAACCTAATGAACCAACAGCTGTCAAATACAGTTTAGGGGGAAAGTGATGGGACCAGTCGGTGGACAGAAGAGCAGTTCAGATAATTCAGTGAACTTTGTTCAAAAGCGCATGTGCAACTTCCAGAATGAGAATTTACAGAAAACAAAACTTCCAGAAGAGATAAAGGAAGTGGATGAGAGAGAAGAGACAGGATCCCAGCCAACTATATCTGAACTCCATCGACAATTACAGAGGCTTTGGATGACTGATTTAAAGACACGAATGAACCAAGAAAGCCTGCGATCTCAATAGAAGATGAAACAGCAAAACAGATCATGGGAGAGTCGCTGAAATTAGAAGATGGGCATTTCCAAGTTGCTCTCCCTTGTCCTTCCAAATAATAAACCACTGCCATAATGAAGACTCCAACTATTGAAGAAACGGTTACTAAAAAATGGTGAATTGTATAAGAAGTATTAGAAGACAATATAAGAATATACAGGGAAAAAAATCCTGAAAGGGTCCCATGAAAAGAATTAGACTTAAAGGAAAACCAATCTGGTACTTGCCTCATCATGCAGTAACGCATCCATTAAAACCTAACAAGGTTAGAGTTGTCTTTGATTGCGCTGCAAAGTTCGAGGGAGTCTCGTTGAACCATGAACTAATGCAAAGCCCAGATTTAGCCAATTCTGCGACAGACAGTGTTAATCCCAATTTAGACAGAAACAGATAGCTGTGGTGGCTGACTTTGAAGGAATAGTTCCACCAGGTGAAAGTGGAACCGAAGGGTTGTGATGCATTTAGATTTCTGTAGTGGCCGAAAGGTTTTCTTGAAGCTCAACCAGCAGAATATCGAATGAAGAGGCATATATTTGGAGCTACATCTTCACCAAGCTGTTAAAATTATTGTTTGAAGAAAACAGCCACTCTAAAGCAGGAAGAGTTTGATTCTTAGACGATGAAAGCTATCGATAAGAAAATGTACGTGGACGACTTGATGAAATCAGTAAGTGATACCGAGTCAGAAGTCCGTTTAGTTAACCAGCTCCGTGAAAATCTTGCTAAGAAAGGGTTTCAACATGGCTTAGCAATGACAGAAGAGTATTAAAAGAGCTGCCATAATCCGATCGAGCAGATTCCATAAAGAACTTGAGACTGAGAACTTACCAACTGGAAGTGCACTTGGTCTTGAATGGGATGCTGCGAAAGACAGATTTGTGTAGTCAGGTTTCTAGAAGATCATGGAACTGGTGAAGAAGAAGCCAACTACAAGATGCTCAATCCTGTCAATTGTGTATTCCCTGTTTGACCCCCTCGGATTTGTTGCGCCATTCGTGATGACAGCTAAGTTACTGATGCAAACACTATGCAGAATAAAGTTAGGCTGGAACAACGTTCTTGATGAAGATCACAAAAATCAGTGGCTACGTTGGACTTAAGATCTGCCCAAGCTACAAGGAACTCGAATTAACCGCTGTTTCAAGCCAGACGATTTTGGAGAAGTTCCGAACGCGCAACTTCATTGCTTTTCAGATGGTTCCCTTGCCGGATGCGGGGCTGCAGTGTATTTACTCCTGTTTGATAACAGAAAGAAAATTCACTGTGCATTTGTGATTGGAAAGGCACTTTTGGCTCCTCTACGCGAAATCACCATTCCGAGATTGGAATTATCCGCTGCGTTAATTTCCGCAAAGTTAAGGAAGATGGTCTGAGAAGAGTTGAGGTACAAGTTAGACGCAATAGTCTGTTAGACGGACAGAACATCTGTGCTGAAATGTCTAAACAACGAGACAAAGAGGTTTCATACGTCTAACAGAAATTCGAAGTCACACTTTGCCGTCACAATGGAGATATGTTTCCAGCGAAGAGAATCCAGCAGATGATGCGTCAAAGGGTCTGAAGATTGAATCCCTGTTTCAGAATGAAAGATTGTTGAATGGTCCAGAATTCCTTCCATGGAAGGAAGAAGAATATTTGCCGCAGATGATTGTTATTCCAGACGTGTATGACGACGATCCAGAAATGAGAAAAGAGACACGCATCTAACCACGACAACGACAAGTAACGTTTTTGATAGTATATTACAGCATTATTCTTCATGGTGGAAACTCGTCCGAGCAATAGCATTGTTGACAAGATACAAGAAATTTCTGCGAAGCAAGTCCACGAGCAATGGACGTTTAAAAGTGTGCGAGGTTCAAGGTGCATAGAAATCTTTTGTGCGACACGTCCAGAAGACGTCATTCCCGAAGACTTACCAAAGGCTTGAATCCAAAGAGAATGGAGAGCGGAGGCAAGCTGTGAACCTAAAGAAAGAATCGACAATTTGGAGATGAAACCCCAAAAGGAAGAATGGAGTGTTAGTGGTTGGAGGCAGACTTGTCCATGCATCAGTCGATGACAACGCCAAACACCCTAAGATTCTCCCGAAGAAACACCATATTACAGACTTTACAATAGCAGACCACCATAACAATCTTGGACACATGTGGCATAGCTCAGTACTTGAATCTGTCTGTCGCGAGTTCAGGAGAACAGGGTAACACAGCAGTTCCACGCAATATAAGGAAATGTGTGTAAAATGCGAAAAGAGACAAGCGCAACCCGGAAGTCAATTTATGGCAGTTTTACCAGATGATAGAGTGTCCCCAAACAAACAACCATTCTCATCTGTTGGCATTGATTTCTTTGGACCATTTGAAGTCAAGCAAGGAAGAAGTGGGGTCAAGCGATATGGATGCCTATTTACCTGCTTACCCATGAATGCAGTTCACATTAAAATTACGCACATGCTAAATACAGACTCGATGATGTACTCAGAAGATTTGTCAGTCTACGTGGTTGTCCTGATAGAATTCGAAGCGACTGTGGTACTAATTTCATATCAGCAGAAAAGGAATTAAACGCATCCATAGCTGGAAGGATTCAAGAGAAAATCCACGCCTTTTGCGCGCAAAGAAAAATTGAATGAATTTTTAACCCGTCTGAAGCAAGTCATATGGGAGGCTCATGGGAACGAATGATTCGGACTGTACGCAAAGTTCTTAATCACCTACTGCAACAACAAGTGGTGTCAGATGAAGTCCTAACGACGGTAATGGCCGAAGCAACCAACATATTGAATAGCAGACCGCTGACTACTGTAAGCAACGATCCACGTGACGAATACTCCTTAAAACTAAATCACCTACTTCATTGCGACCGTGTCCAAACCTACCTCCAGGAATCTTCAGAAAGGAAGATATGTATTCTAAGAGGGAATGTAAACAAGCCCAATATATGGCCGATCTGTTCTGGAGAAGATGGACGAGGGAGTATTTGCCTATTTTGCAGGAAAGACAGAAATGGCAACATGCAAAGGAGAATACGAAAGTTGGGGACGTGGTACTCTTGTTGACGAAAAGTACCCCAGGCGCCAGAGACCACTTGCAAGGAAAGTGGAAGTGATACTAAGCAAAAATGGTCTGGTAAAAACGGTAAAAGTGAAACAAGTTCAACTGTGTGAAGAGAAGTAAGCGACGGCAATGGGGAAATACGAGATCAACAACAGTCATCCTCATCCGTCCGTTGTCCAAGCTCTGTAAATTAGAACTTGATTATTGACATTTTTGTTAGATTAATAGTACTAATTGTCGTAATTCGTAATCGGATAATGAAAATAATGGGCAAACTATTTTCATTGTGGCCGGTGTAACTACAATTAACTTTGTTTGTACTGCACGCTACTGTACCATATACCAGATTCTTCAGAATATTTGAACTACGTTTGTGAATATTTGGTGTCCCTAGGGAAAAGCTAAATATGCATATGTGTGCTGATATACTGTGTGATGAGAGTTAGTATTCTGCTTCCACTTTGGGGAAACCTGTCCGTTTGAGACAAGTTTGTATTTTAAGGACAATTCTGGACGCGATCCAACCATCGTATACGTACATTATTTGAGATGTCATTGGATTAGCTGACTATCTGTTCCAGAAGTTGTTGGCAGGTCATTGGACTAATTATTTCAGAAGTTGCTGGAAAGTCAGCGCACTTAATATTTCAGAAGTTGCTGGAAAATCTGATGTCTGTTTCAAAATTAGTGGAAATAACAACTACCTTCTCCTTAACTAAGGGGTAAAACTATATTTTTGAACATATAGACAAGAAGAAACCGATTGACATGTAATGCTTTCAGATCCCTTGTCAACTAATAGTTGTTGATTAGCTCTTACGAATAGCACCATCGGCCACCTGTAGAAACTGTGTTACAGGTAGGGAACTGTTTTGTCTTGTTATATAACTAATTGAAATTTTGTCAGGTCAAAGAGGGTCACGGTGTCAGCACATCTGCTGGTGAGTATCAACAGACCATTCTTATGGTTATTTATAAATGTTGCTAAAAAAAAGCATGTAAACATGGTAATAAGAACAGTATAGTTAACAGGGAATCATATCATTATCGTTTTCTTTATCTTTGTTTTTATCTTTAACTTTGTCTTTGTCGTTGCTTTTGTATTTATCTTTATCCTTGTCCTTTTCTTCGCCTACGTCTTCGTCTTCATCTATGAAACCATCAAACTCAATCTGGTTAACTTCCGCTTTGGAGTTTACGTTATTTTTACTTATTGTGAGCCGTTGTTATACAAATTGTAGTTGCTTCTGTTACCCTTGTCCTAACATTTTTTTTCATTGTTTTGCAACTATAATCTTGATAACAATTGCTATAGTTTAAGCCGAGTCTTTGCCTAAAAAAATCAAGGATCTACGGGCAGTTTGGAAAGATCGAAATTTTTGATGACTTGGCTGATTGACAAGTCCGCCAATTTTCGAAAATATTACGTGATTTTTCTGGAAATACTTAGTTTTCGAGAAATTCGAAAAAAAACGAAAGTAGAAGTTTTACCTAATTAAATATGCAAAAAACACACTCAAACTTGACGAGTTTCAGTACGCTCGTATTCGACCATTTCGAAAAGAAAGAAAACAAGAAAATCTTTCAGACCTTGTAAGGGCCTTCCTACTTTGCAATGATATCCTTTTTGGAAATTTTGCGATTTTTAACTTGGAGTAAATTATGTTTTTATAGCTAGTGCACCGAGCTTTTCGGAACGAGAGGAAAAATGGACCTAATGCAAGTGATGAAATGAGGTCTTGGTATTTATGATCTGAGAGTCTAAACAGCTTTGTAGTGTTTTCGAGTCTTTTAACTTTGAATAAATGCAATAAAAACTTTAGGTAATGGTGATACGGGCTGCCAATGATAATTTTTCCTTAGGCGCGCCGTTCTTGTCATATTTGCATATTAATTTTGTCGATTTCAAAGCACACTTTGACATCAATATAGAAATTGTCGCCTTAAAAGTTTAACAAAAATCCGACACACACTTTCTTATTAGTATTTGCAAAACTAGGATCTTAAGTCTCGTCCAAAAACAGCGCTAATAAGAGGGAAATATTCGGTTTTTTCCCTCCAAACTTCTCACGTAACACACTACTCGTTGCACGATGTCTATTTTAATTATACTCAGCTAATCAGAATCAGTCAAATAATAATTCTTGTTAATAGAGGGAATTTACATGCCTACCCTGCCTGTAAACATATTGCTATAGTGTGTACCAACAATGGTATTGTACACTTTTATTCTTTTCAAGACAAGTCTTTGACTTTACTTGTGAGAAAACTTTTAGATCACGCTTAAAAGAAGCTCAGGGAAGATAACAATTTTTAAAACTCTTCCTTGTACTAACGACACTTTCTATATCGAATCTAGGTTTACAGATTCCCTCTCGTTTTTATGGGGAGTTTTCGCGCTAGGAATTATGGGTAAACTATATATACTGGCTGAATCAAAATCATATTTTCGATCCTTGCATCCTGCATGGCCTCTTTTCTGATGTCAATGACTCAAAGCTGATTCATAGATTGCTCAAGCACTTATCTCTTTAACCCTAGAACGCAAGAAGAAAAATAATTACACGAAGGCATGAGAGCGGGTCAATCGGACCCCCCCCCGTCTAATTCCAAAAGTGTGCAACCAATTGCCCTGAAACTTGGTGTGTGTAGTAAGTGTCACGTGCTCTTCCAATTAAGTGTAGTTCATTTGAATCTAATAGGTTTCCATGGCAACCGCAGCACAGAAACAACACTTCCAAGTGTAAAACTGGTGTTCTTCAAGGATATTCATCTAATCGATTTGAAATCGTTGTAAAAACCTTGCACTTGTAATTAATATATATAAATGTTCAATTATATTTCAACTAATTTAAGCCATATGATCTGTAATTGGTTTCCATAGTAACGATGGCAAAAAATGTCAAAACTGCAAAACTGTCGACACCAAAATGTTGCAAACGGTTACGAATAATGACATTTCCCTTAGGAAAGTAGTTGCATATGATCAACTAACTCTAAAAATTGATTATGTTGCCATGGCAACCCCTTCCAAAAATCCAAAATGGCGGCCATTGGCCAAGTTTAGCTTTGTTAAAATTTGTTGAAAAACCAACTAGAAATATATACAAACATGAATTCTCAAAGAAAGACTACTGAACCTGTAAGAAAGACAATTAATAATAAAGTTTCAGCCATTTTTTTGGCAGAATATCGTACACACACGATCTAAAACAATTCGATACAAGGCGTTCCTTACAACGAATCGAGACGAATGCTGAATAATGTCTC
>JAOBRD020125720.1:0-10102 GCA_027575215.2 Hydrozoanthus sils | reverse complement strand
ACTGACTGTCACCACCATCCTTATCAGTTTGATTTTGTATTCATTTAGAGTCCCACAAGTTGTTCTACTCAACCAGCAGCTGTAGAGGAAATTTTTCAAACTGGCGTCATAGAAGCTTGAACCCGATTAATATTATCCCTTGATCGCACCAGCCCCTCCTCAAAATCACTTGTAATCAGATTAAATGAAGTGCAAACTGTAAATATTTGTTTCCAGAGCCCAAATCCTCCGCCTCCACTTTGACCAGGCTTAACATTATAACATTATTAGCTCCAGGTAGAACTCGCATAGAATAAAATATAGTTTATTTTTTATCTTCACAATCAGGGCTATTGTCGATCATTATCCACTTCCATTTAAACAAGATTAACTTACACTCTTTTTTTATATGAACCTTTTTTATAAGAACATGAGGCTGAAAATCGCAAATAATTTAATCTTGAACATGTTGAAGAACATGCTGAGGCTGATAAAAGGTGAAGAACATTTGTTTATGATGATAACCTATTGCAAACAGTTTATACAATGTTATTAAAAAATTTGCTTTTCGGTGGTCTCTTGACTAAAGTTCGCAGATAACAATTTTACATCACATGTTTTTTCATTAGTTTACCAAATCCCAGATTTCTACAGGTATACACTATACACAAATGTACCACATACGATACATGAATTATTTATGTTGTCTAAAATCAGTAAGATATTTTGAGAACATGTTTAAGAACACTTGAGGCTAATATTCCGAAAATATTTTCAGTAAAGTTGCTAAAATGTTCTCAAAAGAACTTTCAGCCTCAGTCGAAAAATTCGACGTTCTTATAAAAAAGTGTGTAAGTTTGTGATTGCAGTATATAGCTTCAAGTGATATTTTACCACTTAGAATCATGGTGAACAATCCCATGAGTTTCATGTTTAACGACACAACAAAGTGGTCTGGAAGGGTTTCGAATTCGCGACCCCGGGTTACCACCAAAGTATGGGGAATAACCCCACGACCACGCAAACTTCAAGCTGACCCTGTAGCTCAGTTTGTTAGAGGAACGAAGATCTCTTTCGTAAGTCAGAGAAATTTTTCTCTTTCCGTTTTGTGGGTTTATTGGGTTCTTGGTTGATGCTGTAAATCGGCGAAACTTGGATAAAAATGTTCCCTGTTTCAAGCGGCAAGGCCTCACTCGCGAATCTGTAAGTTGTATCTATATAAATCACTGTTGGATATCACTAATAAGCCAGTTCGACATTTCAGAAACATGTGCGCGAGTCGGGATAAAATGTAAAATTCGTGAAACTTAAACAAAGGAACGCAATGAAGCGGGATGGGAATTCATTATTATTCCTTTCTTAAGTTTGATGAATGTTTCATTTTATCCCCACGCGCGCTTGTGTTTCTGAAATTCCGAACTGGCTTATTGTTTTTTTGGTTGCACTAATTTTAGATAAATACACATTAGAAAGTTTTAAATCCAAGGTGTTTTTTTTTTCTTGGGGTGGGGGGATGGGGGTGGGGAGATGGGGTTTCTTGGAAGTATCGGTTCAGTTTTCAACCACACCCTCCGAAAAAATTAACTGGAATTAAACCCTGTTAGCACGAAAATAGAAATTATTGGTCATAGAAAAATGTATAAGTAATTAAACAAATGAAAGCTTTTCATTTAACTTCATAAGACGACAATTGCATAAATTTTAAAATTAATCTTTGTTCAGTTACCCTTGACAGATTTATTAGAACCATTCATACAAGCGTTTAGAACAGACTCTGAAATTCAGAGTGGTATTGCATGGCGTGGCGGTGACGGCCAGCTGGTTAACTTCTCACGTACACGCCTTAGAAGGAATAGGAATTCTAGATGTAGAAACGACTTCACGCGCACGCTTTCCAGTTGCAAATATAGAAATCGGCAAAAAATTTTCAATATTTTCGGAATATACGTTGAAAGAATTAGTTTTGTAGCAAAATTTGTTAAATCCAGGTTCGTTTTGCAGCAACAACGTTGTTATCGCATTTGATAAAATCACAAAATTAACGCGATTGGTTAGAAGTTTCATCATTCGACCTATCCTGGAAATTTGAGGCTAAAGGGGTTTTGATAAAATCTGTCGTGTCGAAAGGTCATTTTGCTCAGCATAATGGCACTGTGTCTAACGCACTAAATTTTGTCGTTCATAACTTCGATCCACTCAAGCAAACGCGATCGTCTTACTGTTTATCTTTAAAGATAAGTTATTTCTGCGCGGCTCTCTCGAAGATAAGCACCTGGACAGTTTACCACGTACAACCTGTATAAATATGTTCAAAGCTAAGTTGCCGGCCAAAGAATTAAACACACAGCTGCTTAATTTTTTAGAATAGCAGAGGTAGATACACCTCTCGTCTCAGTCTGTTCCTAAAAAATATTCAATGTAACGTGAGAAGTGGCTTTTTTCCTACCCCCCTCCCTCAACTCATACGGGTTTTGGCTGGTTTTTATTTCCATTTTTGAAAAACAAATATCCGGATTTTTTGTTCAAACCATTTCAAAATACCAGCAAAAAACTTTCAAAAAAATATCTTTTGGCTTTTGTTCACAAAGGACGATTGAAAAGTTAAAACTTTAATTAACGGATTAATTTCTCTGCCGAGTAAGGTCATCCACAATTTGTCCCAGCAGTTTTGTTTTAAAATTATCATTTGGGATCATAAGGAAGCTATCAGAAGACCTTAAGTTCAACTATTATGTTTTTTTTTACACAGTGTTGTGTTTGGTAACTTGCCTGTGAAGATTCTTGTTGAAACTCTTTTTGATCCTATGAAAATCTGATAACTTGTAGATTAAAATCTATTTGGCCTTGATTCATATTTGATTGTGGCTTTTTGCGAATAACACGCTTTTCCTCCGCAATCGTGTCATAAGCTACGATTACAAATTGAAACTCACCGCTTGTTTCGGAAATACACAAGTGCTTGTGTGTTGGAATTCAGTAATGAAGCATTTAAAAACCGGAATTTCCTTCAAATCTTCCGGCTTGTGGATGGACGGTCAACGAAATACCGTTTATAACTCCGAACTCAAAACAAAGATTTTGTCGAATAAACTTTGGGTAATGGGATCTTTCTGTCTAAATCCCACTAACGATCTAATTGGCTTTATATCACGCATTGCACAAGTTTCGACTCGCTCCTATTCGCTGTCGAGTATTACAACTAGGAATGATGGTTTGAATTGTTCATGAAACATTCATGGCTCCTTTTTCGTTACATTTTTGTCTTAATTGAAAAGACCTTTTCCTAATGCCTCTACGACTTTGTGTTATACGGACGCAGCAAACAAGAACGGGTCGCGCGGAAAATACATCTTGAAATTTTTACTTTTGTCAACGGATTGACATGAATAGAGGTTAATTACTTCCTTGGGTATGTTGGCTGTCAATCAAAAGGGGACAAAACCGAGCTAAAGTGTAGTGTTTTGACAGTACTTCTCTGGGGCGGTATTTCTATAAAAAGCCAACTGAAGCAGTGTGTGTAGTCAGCATGCGAGCACCAAGAAACATCACTAGTTGCCACTAAGGTTTTGAGAGTAAGCACTCGAGGTAAGGTTTACTTGATTGGTTTCTAGATTTTTTAAGATTAAGCACTTTCTTGTAATGTTCTCTATTTAGCTGAGTTGCTTCAATGACAATGTAAGTGCTAATCTGCGACTTTGTATTGGCAGTGCCTTTATAAGTTACTGCAATCTCCACGAACATTCTCGGAGTCAAATTCAAAAGCATGGAGAATTATTCGTCACTAAGCTTTTAAGACAAGAGTTTTCGGGATCTGTTCGTAAACATAAGTATTTTTCATCACTTAGAAGTTAAATTCAATTGTAGTTGTTATTTCCTTCGAGGCATTTTCTTTCTTTGGCATGCTTACAGTCGTATTAAACCTTTCAATTGTTTCTTTGAACTGTCTCGGGTTTTCTAGTTTGGCGGAACGCTTGATAAAGCTCATCAGCTCAGATGGTTTTCAGTTATAACTTGAAGGCTTGATTTAGACTGTTCTATTCGCGTAGTTATTGTTTACCATAAATAACATAACCAGTTTCCCGCTGTTAAACTGTGTTACGCTATGGCAACTTCCGAATTCTTGTAAAAATGCTACATTTTGGCCTATTGGTCTGTCTATATAAAGACCCGAATAATTAGCTGCTGTATGTGGGCGCCAGCACTCGTGCACGGCAAAAGTTTCTCTTGACGTAAGGGACCGATGAAACCATGAAACGAATTCGAATAATTGTTAAACATTCATTACAGAAAAATTAGGTTTGCATAACAGGATGAAGACACTAACTAATTAGGGAGAGCAGAAAGGGAAAAATCGCCGAATTCCCGGGGTTTTATTCTAGATCAGCATGACGGAGTAAGAGAGCACGTGGAGCCAATTTGCCGAGCCGTCAAATTTCGGTGGTGACTATCGGATGGCCGTTCGCTCATCTATTTTATCCATTTCACTTCACACCGATTTATTCCTGCACATTGCGTGGTAATTAGACTGTTTTGAAAAACACATTTGATTTTTTGAAGTTCAATTACCCAATTGGAAGACCATACGAATTTCCTTCCTTGAATATCGAATATGGAGGGGAAGGTGTCGTTGACATATTCTATCGGGGTTAAAACGTCTTCAATTATAATTCAGACGAAGAATTTCATATATGCAAAGCCGTTTATTTCCCTTGTGGCAATTATGCGATTTACCACCAGTCTTGTCGCGTGTGATTATAATCCTCATATACTCACCGCAGGAGAAAACACAATCAGCAAGTACTATCTGCATTAATTATAATTGAATTCAAAGAGAAAAAGAATTTCACTGCAAGTGTAAGTGTACGTGGCTTATCTTACCAAAAACGACCACCTTGTTTTGTGCTTTAAACAATCGTCGTAGCTGTATTTGAATTACATATCGATTTCACTTAAGATACCATGTTAAGATGCTATAACCAAAATTTGCTAAGCTTTCGGTTCTCAAAACTCGTGTTTGAGATATTAAGAGGCTTTTTGTACAAAAGATTTTCTGGGTTAAGAAGTTCTTTGATCTCGAGTTAAAGGTCTTGAAAATTAAGACAATAGCGGCGCGTGGAAGTGATAATTGCATTTCCAAACCTCTCCGGGTTGTCAACAAACTCGACTATCGCAATATGAACAGGCTGTTTTTATAACTTATTTTGTTTAGGTTTCGCGGGAACAGCTGGAAAAAAACAGATGTGTCTAAAGGTAGCTAAACAACCTATTCACTCTATTGCCGCTGTTTTTGTCTACGTTTTCAATTTGATGAAAAAGCCATTAACACTGTGATCTTGTTTATAAAGCGAGAGAAACAAAGACTCTAAACACATGCGTTTTGCTTTCCAAAACTATCACTCAAAAACGATCAATGTGCTAAAATTGAAAGTTAATTGTCCTACAACAATTCAGTCCAACCCAACGAAGTTTGTTGTCTTGATAAAAGATGGGAAACGATTACAAATTAACACATTTCTGAAAAATAAAGTACGTACTGTCCACTGTTTAAGGAGCAGCTATAAAAAGCTTTCAAAGTCTTGTGTTTACTTTATAAACTCCGCACCGAGTTTTCGGAGTTCGTTACTTAAGTGCTTTGGTTCGTGTCAAAGCCTTTATTGCATCCAATACTGTACCGAACAGGACATAATTATGATCTAAAGGTTATCACAATCAATACTATTTACCAATATTTTCGTAATCAATCTTTTTAGTTCCCGCAAAGCAAACCTCTAAAACGTCAGTTGTTTTGTGTTAAAAGCTGATCAGTTTTAGATTCTGTACAGCAATAATTAGTAAGTTTGTAATAAATTTAGCCGGATAAATTTTTGTTGACTTTAATCCTTTAACTGCTGTCGGACACACGCGACTATGAATAGATCGTTAGGAGAGAATTATCCAACCATTAAATTACGTTTTATGAATGATTAAATTCAAATGTGAGTGTTCTTCGTTCATAGTCAAGCAGAACCACAAGAATTAACATCTATTTTTACTTTTCACGCCTTTCGGATGTATATTGCTTTTGTGAACCCTTAGACTTCTACTTAAACAACATAGAAAACAGTGTTGCACATCGTGTCGAGAACACTGTTCATATGAATCGATCTCGAAAACAACTCAATCGCGGCGACCAATCTCATAAACGATACGTTTCATAAGATTAATTGACATCTCTAATCTTTTGCACTTGGCATCATAATCATTGAGTTTAAAAATATGTTTTTGAGCTAAGGATTTGTCATCCCATTGGAATGACAGCTGGCCGGGTCGCCCCCGTAAAGTTGAACGTATTCCACGCCGCGACACTGTAAAAGGGTTGGAACAAAACAGCACCTGTTGTAGCTCGATAGGAGGGTGAGTTTTTGTACAATACACCAACACAAAGGAATTCAAGAACTGGGTGACTCCGGCGACCGCCACTCGTGATACTAGTTGACACTCGTAGATCAACCCGCCTACCTATAATGACTTAACGTACCACACTATCAGCATACTTAGTACCACGACCGAGTCACGGAAAAACACTTAGCAGTATAAAGACATGCAGGTAAAAGAACGAACCAATTTCTTCATTTAGCACTTTAGAGTGCAGTAACAGTTCTTAATAACATTTTATGACGAGATTACTACAGCGAAAGTACTATTTAAGTAGTTACTTTAATAAGCACCGAGGTTATAAATATCTTTTAAGATTTTTAGAATATAGCACGATAGCAAGCAGGTGGGACTGAGCTATTTGTCGATATTATACTATAGTACTGTGAAATAAGGAAAGTTAAGAATTTGGCGCAATTCAATTAACTTCACGCTCTGTGTCGTTTTTTAGTGAGGCCGATCAAATTTAATCACGTCATGTTGTGACTTACGGGTAGAAGCCTTATTCAATGTGGTAGATAGTGTAATAATGACGGCGCGCCCGATACAAGTCCGTTGTAAACTTCACGGTTCATGGGTTCATCCCTCAAGCTGTATTCATTCAAGCCGAGCTGATTTCATCACGCCATGTTGTGTCCTTATATTTACTGGGCTGTGTTTGTTAAACATCAAAACAGTTTTGATTTCTTGTTTTATTACCGTTTTAATATTTTAGTTATTGTCGTTACGTAACAAACACCCACTACCCTTTTTTTAAACACAAAAACTGAAAATTTACCAAGTTTTCTACTGCCGAAGTATGAATCGATCAAGCATGGAATGGTGTAAAAATATGATGCATATAAGATTTAAAGTGATCGACAGAGCAGCTTTGCCAAGATCTTAGAAATGACAGGGTGCAAGATTTACCACGCCACGTATAAATAACTCTACCACTAAAAGTTTAATGTGATGAGTTAACCGATATTCGTAATGATAGTTTTGTACACAATTGTTTCTCATTGACATTGTAGTAACTCTAAAGACACACGTTTCTATTTTCAAAATGTGATAAACTGCATTTTAGGTAAACCAATTGCAGTCTGCCATTACTGAAGGACGTAAAACGCAATCTAGTTTTTTGTTTTGTTTTTTTTTTTTGTCAAAACGACTTAAATTTGCCTTTGTGCAAAAGGATTGATATAAGAGGGGCATTTACAAATACGAAAGAGTTTAATTGAATGCTTGGTAGATAATGGTTTAAAAGCAATTTGCCGCACTTACGGATTAGATCTCTATAGATCTATATAGAATGACGGTATCTTTGCAAGGATATTCTAAACGTCAATAACCCTATCTTGTCTGAGGCACGAGCCTTTTTAATAGAACAGTAACGCACGACTCGAGTTCATTGTTAGCTGGTCACGAGGTGGATTAACGAACGACAAGCTGACACAATTGAATTCACACTTATTATAACACCGACCAATCACAAGTCATTCATATGTAAATCTTCGCTGCTGGAAAGATTTTTAATTTTGAAAACAAATTAACCGATCTACATATGCACCTGTCCTACCGATCAAGGAAGGCTGGATAAATTTAGGAGGAGGTTATAATGTTTATGCTCAGATAGGGCAGTGGAATAAAAACAATCTTTTAATGTGGTTTTTACCTAACTGCAATTCGCTGTGAGAGGTAGTTATTTAACTACTCTGGAACGGGATTCTGTGTGAAGTTGTAAATTCAGGTACGAGAATTCTTTATACGAATGTTTTTGTGAAGTGCTTTTCATAAAAAAAGTGTTTTCTTTGCTGGGACTACTAGTGTCGCTCTTACTTTTCTTTTACGAAACAATGGTAATTGTGTAAAATCAAGTCCTTAAGATAAGAATGCCATGAATTTCTGATTGAATTGCCGCAAAAGTCGTACTTGACAATCTTACGTTTTGTGAAGTAAAAACATTCTTTATATGTGAAACGGTTACAAACTCAGCTGGACTACGAATTTACCAACTCGTTTGTTTTATGTTGTTTATTTAGTTTAGTTTAAAGGCGAAAAGTTTTCAACTTCGAAAGTTTGAAGCTAAGTCGGCACTTTTCGCATCGCTTAACCGCTTAAATGTTGAGTTCAAGAAATTTGTTTGTTCAAATTGTTTCACACAATACATATAACAAACAGTTGCTATTGATTCTAGCACAATCACACTAGTGCGAGAAAACGATCGCAAAGTTTTAACTTTAGAGACGTGTTTGATTAGTGTACCATGCTCTCAACAAAAAAGGATTGGAAATCTATGTTTGATAATACTGTAGTGTTTAATTTAAAGAATCGATTTTTTCTTGCTTCGTATAGCATAGCATAGTATAGTATAGCTTATGTGGCGAGGAAGGAAATGTAGACAGTATGTGTGATCTTGATTTGCGCCGATCTCGAAAGAGTGACGTACTGACCAAATATCTGTTTCCTAGTTGGCCTCGGTTTTTAATTCAGTAGTGAAAAATCATTAAATTTTAAATGACTTTAAACCCGAAGATGTTGGTACGAACTTAGCTAACCGCAGCCACAAGTAAAAAAGAAAATTCGCTACAGAATTTATGTGTCGTAACTTGCGATAACATATAAGCTTTGTTCTCATCGATAACATAGGTGATACAACCAAAGTTGTTAATATTTTTTACATGACTCAATTAAGTTCAGAATCGTAAATATCAACCCAAAAATCATTTCATGAAATATCAAAGTTTAATCGTGGCGTCCTGAACTGACTTGATGTGCAAAAAGACTTGACAGAGAATCTAAATTGTGTCATAGACGCTTTCGTGTTTGCTTGATGGTTTCATTTTATATTTAAACCAGCTAAAATGGAAAAGAAAACAAATACTGTCACAATTTACACATATTAGTTAATTCTACCCGCTGTGTTTGTCTTCGTTGTCTGTGTTGACTAGTTTGTCGTTGAAATTAACAAGAAAAGAAGCACAATTCACAATTGTATATAAAGATATGCTCAGTACAGGCGCGGCGGGTAAAGCGGACAGAGTGTACCATTGGAAGAATGAAACGTGTTTATGACTATGAGGAAATAAAATATTCCGTTCTTTAGGCGTCATTTAATCAAAAACATATTGCGTATTGCTGACAGGCTCAAATCGTACTTAAAAGAATTTTAAGTTAGCAGTTCATTTTTTTGTCGCGAACATACGTGTCACTTATCTTTTTTAGCAAGTGTGAACTACTAAGTATACGTTCTACGCCGGGTCGATAATTCTTGCACAGTCTTGAGTTAAAACTAAATACGCACGTGCGGCTTCAGCGCAACGAAGTAATTTCTTTGTTTTCACAATTTAAAATGATGAAAAATTGATAACTATCGTTTTCAGGTAAAACCTTTAGAAATGGCTCCAGAAGATATTAGAAATAATTGTTTAACCAATTTTGATTTAATTTTTAATTTAAAAAAAATTCTGATTTTTAAGAAAGCGCCAAAATTGATTTCAAGTTTAAGTGCTGGAAGCATTTGCTTTGCTACTCCAATTGTGTTGCTGTTTAACTTTGACATAGTTAGTAGTAGTAATTTTATTATTATATTTTTTATTATATATTTTTATAAGCAATAGTAGTGCAAGTAGTAGTAACAGTAGTAGTAGTAAAAGTAGTAGTAGTAGTGTAGTAGTAGTAGTAGTAGTAGTAGTAGTAGTAGTAGTAGTAGTAGTAGTAGTAGTAGTAG
>JAOBRD020125609.1:0-10102 GCA_027575215.2 Hydrozoanthus sils | reverse complement strand
TCTCTCTTCTCTTCTCCTCCCGTCCTTTTCTTTGGCGCTTACACTAAATGGCATTCGACCCTGAAAAGACAGCGCGGCAACACTGCCCTGTAAGTTTCCTGCGAATAAAAAAAACACCCAGCCATCTGCAAGAAGGCTATAGACGGTTTGGAAATCAAACCATGAGAAAATAAATTTCTTAATAATTTTGAAAGAAAAGGAAAAGTGTAGAATAAGAAAATGACGGTATATTATCCTTGGTTTAGTGAAATTTACCGGCTAGAAATCATTTTATTTCAAACATGATTATTCATCTCTTGGCTTATCGAAATCATGCGCCTCTGATGAAAACACTAGTTTAGGACCACCTGCTCCAAGATATCAAAGCATACCAAAGCATTTTGTCTCAAGGTAATCATAAATGAAACTTGAACGCAAAGAAATGTATGAGGAAATTGATTAAAGAAAACAAGGCACTGTAAAAATTGTTCTTTTAATTGATGGTCGTTATTCCATTTTCTTTTGATTTGATTTCCTTGTTTTACTGAAGTCTATGAACGTATTCTTGTACGTACTACCACAATAAGAAGTCATTGTTGTGAGTTTTGAAAAAAAATTGTTTTCGCATAAGAATTTCTTTTTCATCACAAGTGGTATTTTTTGGATAGTAGCACACACAAGAACCATTCACCTCGGGTCACAACTCTTATAATTTCATCAGAAGTCAAAACTATTGCTCAAATGCCTTGCATGCTTGGCCTTGCCATAGTCAACAATATTAACATATTAATTATACTGAAAATAGTTTGTTACGTCTCGTTCTCAGCGGCGCCTGTCAAACCGCAATGAAGCCTCTAACTTCTCCGAGATAGTCTTCATACAGTAAAACCGAATGGAGACGAAAACATTGCCCCAAAGTTCTTCACTTCCTTGCATTTGTTCCCAACTTCTCCAACCGACATGTTTTTTTGCCCATTTAGTTGTGCATGGATTTGTTTGCGGGAATGCCACTCACCCCGGTCCTAAGATATAAACATTAATGGATGCTTTTCACTCAGGAAACAAAAATCAATAACTTAAAAGAACGCAGGGATAATAATTCATTGTGTAAATAAAAAACTAGTTCAAAACAATATAAAAACTACTAATGGATGAGCGATTAGTGTTCATAATTCAAGATAAAAAGTTTAAAATCTCATCTAGAGATGATTGTTAAAATACTTGTTGAATAATAAAAACGATAAACACGTATATTAAAATCTTAAAATTACTTTTAAACTCTTAAAATTTCGGGAATCACTGTTTTCCTTCGTCAGGAGGGAAAATTGTTATTTTGCTACTAACTGAGATTAAAAGTGCATTCAGCTCACACCCCAAGGGATTTTGAAAGCAGGAGATATGGCCGTGGAAATTCCTTGCTCATTCACAGTGTTCTTATCTATTCGGTGAGAGTCCGGTCGTCAATGTCAAGCGACCACTGCCCAGGTCGGGCGGCGAGCAAAGAGTCAGCATTCGCCCTTCATGCAGAATATTTCGGACTTTATGTTCACCCAAATTATGCCAGTATATTAGAAAGAAACTTGAACAATTACAATAAGCGCATATTTTTCAAGTCACTGCACTCAACAATAGATAAAAACACGGTGAATGAGGGCAAGGAAATCCCACGGCCATAACTCCGCTTTTAAAGTCCGAAACGTTCTGCATTTCAAATTGGTGTTTTGCTCGAAAAGACCGCTTCATAAGCCCTTTTCTCATTGATCTAGTTGAAGTTCCAAATAGAAAAGTTTTCCAATCGTCTTTGATTAACGACATCTGTTCTGGTAACATAAAATAAACTGAATACCATTTCAAAAGTACCACAATAAAACACAGTGTAGTTGCCCCCTGGAGATGTAAATTATAATAATTGCAAATTTAATTCACGACAGCGTGAAGCTTGCTCCTCGTCCAATGAACTCTAGCGACTGCAATCGCGTCAAGGTTTTTCAACAGGGGGGTTCCTTTCCAGCAACCAGGTCTTCATCTCATTAATTTGTTAGTTTAATTCTTGTTGTTGTTTATATCTATGTAGAAATAAACATCCGCACAACACTAACAAAGACAGTATAGTTTCAAACTGTGTTAAAGTCTTTGAAACTAAGGAAACGGCGTGATAATTGATTGAAAATTCAAAGAGCAATAATGACACATAAAAGGCACTACCCTATAGTAGCACAGTTTTGAAACGTTATTCTAAGGTGAAAACACCCATTGTCTATGGTCAAAGCAATGGTACCTCGTTACCAGTGCCCTCAGGCTTACATCAGATAGCAGCGCATGCGCCAACTCGCTCGAAGTGCTTTGTCTTCACTGATTACATTTAAAGACGGAACAAGATTTGGAAGTCATCCTTTGGTAGCTAGACTTTTGAAGGGAATGTATTACAATAGACCGTATAAACCAAATTATTCTGCAATTTTGACTTTGGACACAGTTCTGTCCTAATTGAGATATGGCACCTGAAAAGGACTTGTCATTGAAGCAACTCACATCGAAATTGACAATGTTAGTTTTTGCTTGTTACAGGTCAGAGAGGCCAAATAATTCATTTGCTTAGTTGATATGACCATGTTTGTTGATCAATGTATTTCTACTATCCCTTGCCTTTTGAAACTTATATTTAGAAACTTTATTAAAAACAGTGTTCTAGATGACTAAAAAAGTTCCTTTTGAAACATTATCATCCCAAGCGCGCTTAAAGCACGTAAATGATATGGCTATAGAAAAGGAGTATTGGAAAAGACATCTTAAAGTTTGCTGGAAGATTACAGAATAATATCTTCTTGAACAGCTGTCAAATCTTAAGATGAGAAGTCTTGACACCTTTACAATTATTTCTTAGCGTTTAATTCTTTCAAGTGGAGATTCTAAATGACTTAAGGTTTTACACCGAGTAAATATGACTCTAACGTATGCAAAATACTGACATCTGCTGATTTTACATACAACTTCTTAGTTCCATGCAGGATAAAGAATGTCGAATTTTCTACGGAAGGGTCAGCGGTTTAATGAAAAAACTCGAGTGATGAGCCCTAAAATATTTTAGGTTCTACACCGAGTATATATGACTCTTACATGTAAGCAAAATACTTACATATAATTTTACATACACCTTCGAGTTTCAGGATTTAGAATCTTGACCCATCTAAGATTAGGGTCGATTAAATGGAAAAACTCAAGTAATGAACCCAAATTATTTTATAATTAGGTTCTACACCGAGTAAAATTAACATGACTCTAATGTATATACAAAACACTGACATCTTTTGATTTTACATACAGCTTTTCAGTTCCAGGATAAAGAATCTTGAATCTTGAACGTAAGGGTCAGTTTAATGAAAAATCTCAATTGACGAGCCTAATTTATTTTAGGTTCTACACCGAGTAAAATTAAAATGAGTCTTATGTATGCAAAATACTGACATCTCCTGATTTTACATACAACTTTTGAGTTCCAGGTTAAAGAATCTTGACCCTTCCACATTAGGGTCAATTCGATGAAAAAGCCAAGTGGAGCAAACTGAGCGTACGTGATTTTAGGTTCTACATTCTCCGATTATAAAAACTAATGCATGTAAAATACACCTGACAAAGTCTATTAATTTTAGGAACACAAAGTGCCACATAAATCTGCTGACTTGCTGGTTAAGAAAGACGTTGTATGAAAATGATTTGTTAAGATAAAAAAAAACTAGTGAAAACACAAAGAAATAAATGATGAAGCAAATGAATCAAACACTGCATACTCACCTACATTTAAACATACATGCAAACATACAGAATTTTTTAATTAAATAAATAATAAACATTTAAATTAAACAATAATTCAGAAGTTGAGAACAAACAGTTTACAGTCAAACCTGTCTGACTAATTGACGAAGGAGCTGATGTCCAAGGAATTGGTGTTGGTGTCTTGAGGCCTAAATAAGCATAAAACAATTTTTGAAAAGATTTACATATACATGTCTTTAAACGTTTTGAGAACAACCTCTGTACTTACTAAAAATCTTAAAAATGTAAGCCATTTTTGTTTCCTCTAGTGAACGATAAAGTTTTGATAAAAAAAATAGCAAAATTTGTATAAACTTATTTTCCTTAGGCCCTTCATAGTCTAGACTCAAGTTAACCAGATATCAACTATACGCTAAGGCCTATATTACTTATTGTTGTCAACAGCACGATTTCTCAACAGTTCTCTTTTTTTTCTTTGCAAAGAACTTTCCTGTCCACGAATTCAATTGCGATTCGCACATGCGTAATAATAAACGGCAAATCTCTCGTTGGCCTGATCTTTTAGTGTTGATATCATAGAACCCTCTTATAAGCGAAATCTATGCAAAACACCTACCTTGCAAGCAAAACGATGTGTTTTGAATATCTTGCAACGCTTTTGAAATTTCTAACCAACTGTGCCACCAGAAAAGTTTGCAGCAATTTTCTCGAGTTGAACGCCAACTGATTGGCGGTTCTGCTTGGTGACATGGGCATAACTTTACGGTACTGTTGATAAGCCTGTCAAATTAATCAATGAAAACTGATAAACTGTTTTTGGACAATTTAAAAAGACAATCACGAAATAAAGAAGTATTTGAATCTCTTTTTTTAAAAAAAACAAACTACGCCAACGATCGTGAAACTGGATATTTTTGTAAACATTTCTATCTTTATTATCTAAACGTTGTTACTGTGGGATCTGGTTGGTGAAGTGTAAAAATACAGTTGTATTGCACATGCGTGCTTATAATTTACAGACAGTACTAGTCAATTTTTTGCGCCAGGGTTTTTAGTTATGGAATATAAGCACTGAAGGAATCCGTTTTAAGTTTTCGTAAACGGTAATTTTGTGGAATTCAGAATGCCACTACTATTTACATTTTCACAAAGGTTACAGGCATACCAGGAGTGAATATCTTCGTCTCTCCTTTCTCTTTTACCCTCAGGTCCGTATGGAATTGGATAGCCGACTGTTTGCAAAAAGCAATTAGCAACATTTACAAATTGTGAAGTAACAGCAAATTCCTCAATGCGCCCTGTGCTATGAAAGATATCGGGTTGTTGTACAAATGCCTAAGAAGGAAAGCGTGCCAAAGTTATTGCTTGTAAAATGTAATTTTGAAAAAATGAAAACAAAACTCTAACTGAAACGTGACATATTGGCGCTCTTTTAATAATACCTTTAATCAAAAGTAAATCTTCTTGAAGTATCCCTTCTTATTGTAACATATTATTGTTTCTTGCCAAGTTTATACAAAAACAAAGGCTATGGTGTTTTTGAACACTTTATCTCTTTTTTTTTAAAAAAAGTGCTTATTCAAAATTAGTAGAAATGTAATCACTATCTATCACAAATGCTGTAATCTGATTTGCTTCCTTCTCGCTGTCTTTCCGGTGATAGATAGCGAGTAGTGTTTTGTCTGTGAGATCCACTATTCTTCTCAATTTTCAGTTGTTTCTGCAAACAGCTTGAAGCTTTTAATTCACAAAACATTTCCAGACAAAACAAAGGCAACGCGAAATAAGGTGTAAAAATTTGAAAGATAAGACAAAAACAATATATTTGTCTTTTAAGCTTCAATTTAACCAATTTACTCGACAGACTGTCCTCATGTTCATCTTCATGCGAATGCTGTTTACATCAGTCAACACTGTTTGAAGATATTAATCAACACTCTGTTTTAATAAAAATGATAGTTGTTCTATTGTTTATTCTCGAGAGATTTCTACTAAGAAGGATTAGAATACTCGCTCTTTTAAATTTCTATCGGCTGAATATATTTCATATGCACCAATTTAACACATTTCATTCGAAAGACTGTCGAGTTCATATGCATGCAAAAGCTCTTTACATCAGTCAACATTTTCTGAAGAAATTAATGAAAACTTTATTTACTACAAATGAATGAGGTTCTGATAATCATTCTTTGAAAACAGCTAAAACGATTAAAATACTCGCTCTTAGTTTCTATCGGCTGAACATATTTGAAGCAACAATTTCATACATAACATTGCACGACTGATGAGCACAACTACACGTGAAAACTACAGTTGATATAAATTTTATTTACTGCCTTTAAAGAAAATATTTTTTTTATTACAAATTATTGTAGTTGCTTTGCTTATCTCAGAAATTTCTATGAAAACAATTAGAATACTCGTTTTTTTTGTTTTCTATGAATCTTATAGACAACACGTTGCTTCCGTCGGGGTTCGTTACTACTGACTCAAAGAAAACACATAGTCTAATTGTTAAAGTGCACTGATATCAAGTGAAAAATTTTATTACTTCAGTGGATAGACCTTGCTATATAAGGAATAACGGTAAAAAAGATTTTGACTGATGATGTATCTCGAAGTTGTTTTCAGAACAGTTATGTTAGTTTTCGTTGTCGTAGCAACAAGCTCAGCTCAAGGCTTTGTCGTCTTACAACATACGTTCTAATCGTCTTAGCGAGTAAAGAAAAAAATTGAAATTTGGCTTGATTGCCTCGGTGAAAGTTCTTGGAATAGCAGAGAGTTGCTTTGATGATGAAAAAAATGTTACTGTTCTGAAGAAAACACAAAGGTACATCATCAGTCAAAGTTTGGCTCAAATTCATCTAAACGTTATGGATTCCCACCAGCAGTTATTTTTTATAAGAAAGAAATGAATAAAGTTTTTTTGTTTTTTTTTTTGGGGGGGGGAGGAGGGGGGGAGGCAGAGGGGACTTGCACGAAGGGCATTACTTACAAGGTCTGAAGTGATGACAAATTTGCCAATGCGCCTTGGCTGTGAAAGCTATCTGGTTGTTGTACAAATACCTAAGAAGGATAAAGTTCTTGAAGGATTAATTTCTTGTGCTTTTTAAGTAATGCATGTTTACATTTTACGTTTTACCCAATGACCATCAACCAATTCGATATTTCAAAGTAGGTTAGCAGTTGCTAGTTTTAACTACAAAAGGCTCTCTCTGTCCCTTCTGAACGGAAAATGAGAGCCATTATAAATTGCTACCCAAACCACAGGCGGCCCAGTCCGTAATAGTGATCATGAGTACATTAAAATAGTGATCATGAATACATTAAAATATTAACCCTAGATAGCATGAAGGGGGGGGGGGGGGTTTCGCACAACTGTTCTTTGTTTAAAAACACACCTTTTTAACCTAATTTGATGACTCATCATTGATGACGTCATCACAGGAATTGACCAAACTCGTCATTTGCTTTCAAAAATGGTATTCTGCCTAAAAATATGACTGAAACTTAATTTTTTGTCTATGTTACAAGTTCAGTAGTTTTTCTTTGAAAATTCATGTTTGTACATATTTCTAGTTGATTTAGAACTTTTTTAAACAAATTTACAAAATCCGAATCTTTGCCAATGGCCGCCATTTTGGATTTTTGGAAGTGGTTGCCATGGCAACATTACTGAAATTTTTCACTTCAAGGTGAGTTAGTTGATCATGTGCAACTACCTTGTTAAGCGAAATGTCATTATTCCTAACAGTTTGGAACATATTGGTGTCGACAGTTTTGCAGTTTTGACAATTTTTTGCTGTCTTTACCAGGGAAACCAATTAGAGATTATGTGGCTTAAATTAGTTTAAAAATGATTGAACTCTTATATATGTTAACTACAAGTGCAAGGTTTTTACATCGATTTTACATCGATTAGTTGAATATCCTTGAGGAACACCGATTTTATACTTGGAAGTGCTGTTTCTGTGTTACGGCTGCCATGGAAACCAATTTGTAACAACAAGACTACACTTAAATGGAAGTTCGAGTGGCACTCATTACGAATACTAAGTTTCATGGCAATTGGTTGCATACTTTTGAAGTTTGCCTTCGTGTAACTTTTTTTTTTCATGCGTTCTAGGGTTAACTCAGTATAGTGACACGAAAGTCGAATCGTGAAAGCTACAATAACTATGAAGTAATAATAAAAGAAAAGGAAAATATTTTATATCGATTAGTTGAATATCCTTGAGGAACAGCTGTCAAATGATATCGCAGGTGTCCTAAGGTAAGCTCAATGGAAACGGAAATCTCATGTAGAACAGCCTCTCATTTAAGTTACTTACAATGTATGAAGTGAGGGCAAATCACTAAACGCGGCTTGTGAAATGAAAGGTATGTTGCTGTCGGCCAAATTCTTCAGGAGGTGTAAAGACATACCGGCGTGTGCCTAATACTAAGCGTTTCTCTGAGTTTATAACCTGAAAATATCTGTAAGTTATACTGTTAAAATATCTTTGAATATTTGTAAGTTTTATTCAGCGTTTCTCTGAGTTTGTTACTTCTTAATGAATCTTATATGCTGTACTTAAAAAACTTTATGTTCTGGAAGGCTTCACTTGGTATCGAGGGTATTTGGTTGTAGCTTAAGTCTCTGGATATATATAGTTAAACACAAAAGCAGTATCGTATTTTCTAAATAGTCGTGTTTTGCAACACTTCTGTTATCTTTTTGTACTTGTGTGCCCTACTAACCCAAGTTTAATACCTTATTCAATAAACATTCGATGTCCTCTACCCTTTCTCTATTCATATAATAGTAATAAAACAAGGCTTTTATAGCGCTCATTCTGGAGTTCAGAGCGCTGTACATATATGTTCAAAAAGGTAAAATAAAAAGAAGCTAATGTCTTTTTAGGATAACTACGATAAGATATTAATAATTAGAAAAACTAAGTAAAAGAAAAAAAATTAATAACTAGATAATTACACATTAAAAAGTCTGATTATACAAATAAATTTTCAGCTAAAATTTAAATGTGGCAAGTGATGGTGCTAGTCGTACGGCGTCGGGGAGCTTGTTCCATAGATTTGGTGCTATATAGCTAAAATATCTGCTTCCATAAGATTTTAGTTTGAAATTGGTGGCTTCTAGAAGATTCTTTTTAGATGAGCGTAATGTTCTTGTTTGTTTATATGGTACTAGTAGGTCAGAAATATATCGAGGTGTATATGTCAACTTGTTCAGGGCCTTATAGGTTAGTAGTAGTATTTTAAAAGTAATGCGTTGTTTAACCGGTAGCCAGTGAAGTTCTTTTAGTATTGGCGTATAGCTATCATATTATTGTGTACGAGAGACAAGGCACGCAGCAGCAGTCTGCACCCTCTGAACCTTACCTAGCAAGTATTGCGGCAATCCAGCCAATAGTGAGTTACAGTTATCTAATTGAGATGTTACAAAAGAATGGACTAATGTCTCAATATCTTTCTGATTAAAACATTTCTTGATCGTAGATAAATTGCGTATATGAAAGAAAGCTGATTTACATAATTTCTGGATCTGGTGTTCATGACTCATTACTTCGTCGAAAATTATGTTTCTGGCTGACTCTGTTAAGGCTACCCTAACGCCAGCTATTTCGATGTCGTTTATTGGTGGGTGCGGACGATGTTTGGCATGTATAATTAGGAACTCGGTCTTATCACGATTGAGTTTAAATTTATTATATGCGATCCATGCTTAGATCTCTTTAACACAAGCCTCAATTTTCGAGAGAGCAGCAAATTCATCTTGAGGATTTGGCTTGAATGACACATAAATTTGGCAATCATCTGCATATAGGTGAAACTGAGGGCCATGTTTTCGAATAATGTCACTAAGGGTGGCCGTGTATAGGGTATAAAGAACTGGAACCAGAACAGATCCCTGAGGAACTCCACACTGAAGCTCAACAGAGGATGATCTTGTATTTCCCACTTGAACAAACTTTCTGCGCTCCTTTAAATAGGAAATGAACCAATACAGAGCAGTTTCCTTGATGCCACATCGAGTATTTAGTCCACTTAAGAGGCTGGTATGGTCAACCGTGTCAAAAGCAGCTGATAAGTATAATAATAACAGAAGTACATTTTCCTGTTTTATTAATTGCATTTAAAATATCTGACTGTACTTTTATGAGAATAGTTTCTACACTGAGGGCAACTTTATAGGCAGATTAAAGCATTTCTTGAAAACCATTGGCATTAAGGTAGTCTATAAGTTGACAGAATACAGCTTTCTCGGTGACTTTAGACAACAGTTTTAGATTAGAGATAGGTCGAAAATGAGGAAACAATTCATAGTCCAGAGAGTCATTCTTGAGCT
>JAOBRD020125506.1:0-10103 GCA_027575215.2 Hydrozoanthus sils | reverse complement strand
CCATATTTCATAGCTGCCTTTGTTTTATCTTGAACTGTTTTGTCAATTAGAAGCTTCAAGTCGTCTGCAGAAAGGACCGAAAATCTAGAAGTGCACATGTAGTCGCCATGTTGGATTTCACAGACGCTATCTATCGCCTGTTAGATAGCGAGTAAGGAACCAATCAGATTGCAGTATTCGTGATAGATAGTGACTTGATTTATGCTAATTTCAGTTAACTTCCGTTCCATTATCGCAGGTAATCTAAACAATTAATCTACATCTTAGAAATCGGGATTTGGCTTGTTCAAAAGGAACTTAGAGGTATAATGCTTTTCTTTTGGAAATACATTTACTGATTGTATGAAAGTTTGTTAGTCAAAACCTGTAATATCGAAAAATACAGCATTCAATTTAAACGGTGCTTTAAATGAATTGAAAAGCCATATTAGTCTTCTTAGATGGCAGAATAAATTAGCTATTTAGAAGCCATTAACGCGCGAATAACCGAATGCCTGGAACTGTTTGCCTATTATTGGTTAATGAAAACAGTAAATCTTTCAAATGCTATTGAAGCGAAATCTCCAAGCTAGTTTGAAACATCTAAAACTGAAGTTTGACTCATATAATTTCCGCTGGGACACTTTTAAGTTTTAAAAAAAAAAATTTGCGGAGAAATTATGTCTATTATTGGCTAAACCAGCATTAAAGGCAAAGTATACCGCACCAATGTTTTTTTTCAGTACAAACCTTTTGTAGCTATTAGACGTCAATACTTTGTTCTTGAGCCAACATTTAAAACTTGGTTGAAAATATGGATATCAATTAAGAAGGTTTAAAATATGTCGATTCTTTTCATATCGTCCTTTCTCCAAAGGCTATTAAAAGGAACTTTTCATGGCTTTAGGAGAAAGACTGAAAGATACAAAGCCAAAATAATGGCAAACTTTCTTTTCGTCTTGTTTTCAAACACTGTTTTTATTTGACGTCTTTTAGCTTGTAGGGTAAATTTATTTTCTTAATTTTAGAACATTGGCGAACCAATTTAGCGTTTTTATCGGATAAAGTGCATGAAGATGTTTGGACAAAGAAAACACTTGGAGTTTCCGGTGGGAATCGAATCAGTGCGGATATTGTTTGTTTGTTTCTGAAGGCTTATGCTTTTTTAAGGTTAATTTAATTTGAAACCAAGAAGCACTTATTTTAAAGTCAATCAACCTAGATTCCAAGAAACTTTGTTTTGTGTTCATGTGGCAGTTGGAAAACCCAAAATGATTTCGAAGTAGTTGTTGCAAAAATTGTAAGAAGACAAAATCATAATTTTTTAGTGCATACTCTCACGTTCGGCAAAACAAAATAATGCTAGCCAAGACAAAATGTTTGTTTGCCTAAAAATCACCAGCTGGGCGTTGATTTCAGCTTGGAACTTTACGGTTGTGTTTTTAGGAAAGCAAGTTTTTTTTTAAGTAGAATCAAACCTCGTTCATCAACAGATCATCTTCCTGAAAATTGTACAATGCAAATCACGCTTTCTTTGGGTTTAAATTTAATGGAGACTATTTATGATTTCACGGTAAAACCTACTTCCCAACCCCATGTCATTTTTTTAAAGTTTGAGTTAAGCTTTAAAACGGCTGTAAGACTTTCATCAAAAGAACTAGGAAATATTTTATTGTTTCTACCGACAATAATCAGAATCTGTTGCTTTTGATGGCTTTAGTTGAAAGGCCGAAAAATGAAGAATCAAAATAATGATAGACCTTCATATCATATTTTTAGAGACTTGTTTTGTTCTATTTTTTTTTCTCTTTTAGCTATATTTGGTTATTTCTTGAACCGATTTAAAATTTTTATTGACAAAAATGCAACTAAACCAAAATATAAACTGGTAAAGATGTTGGGAAAAGATAACACTTTGGATTTTCAGTTATATCTTAAAGATGCCGAGTGGAGTTTCCGATGGGAATTGAATCAGTATGGGTATTGTTTGATTTTTTTTTAAAAGAGATGAAAGCTTTTCTAAAGAAGGATGCTTTTCTAAATCATTTGCCTTGATCTCGTAAAACTTTATTTAGTTTGCATCCAAGCAGTTTTTGGTGTAGTTGTTACAAAAACTTAGAGAAAAATAAGCCTAACTACTGTACATTTTCATGCATTTTTGTTAACATCTCTATTCTATTTTCGACAAAATAAAACGTCCCAAATCATAACAAGTTATTTGTTTGCTTTTAAAACACCATTTCGTCATTGAGCTCGGGATGGAATTTTGCATTTATGTTGGCAGGAACGCTGTACCACTTTCCTTCATTAGTATATTGTCTGAAACCCGTCCAATCTCCTTTAATGGAGAATTGTGCTTACATATGGTAAAACCGAACCCCCAACCCCTTGTCATTTTTTAGAGATAATTGAAATTTTCAAATTCTGATTTTTAAGAGTTAAGCTTTAAAACTATTAAACCCTACTGTCAAAAAAATGTCGATTAGCTGGGAAAAATTATCTCGTTTCTATCTTGCGTAGGTAGAAGATAAGTGAAAGAAAGAACGCGGAAAGCCATGTGGAAAAAATCTGTTACTTTATCAAGATTAATTGTTAACTTAAAATTAGGTGCAACAGTAATTAAAGCATAGCATTCAACTTACCTTAGCCAACGCAAAACACAGGTTCTGCAGAAATATAACCACCAGGACAGTTAAGACTACAAAACGACGCATTCTTTTAGTGGTCAAGACAGACCTCTGGAAAAGCGGTCTCCGGCGAAGAGTGAACAAGATAATGTTTGCACTCATTTATACCGTTGGACTAAGGAATGGCGTCCAAAATCTTACATAGTATTGACGTTTCAAAGCTGCTTACATTGTCACACCTCTTCAGCGGCTTTGCATACTTTAATTCAATTAACAGAGAGAATGCGTAGCTTCTTATCTGCAGCACGTGTCTGTGTGTGACAGCTGTGGTTTCATGGAGGAAGAGTGAACCGAAACAAAAAGTCGTGGTTGGTCTTTTACAACCTTTAAAACATCAGGATAACATGGGCATTTCCTACAGAAGCAGACACTAGACAGCTGTTTCAAGTTGTCTTTTTAAGATAACTCAAGATCACTTGACTAACTTAGGTTAAACCAATGTCCCAAATGTAAACAAATTGGGCGTTGCTGTTCAGAAACATTATCAGCAGTTCGGAGATATTTTATTTTAATTTCCGATTAAAATCAAACTATTTTCTGCATTATTTTTTCTTGTTTTGTAAACCACGCTGCTAAATCTGGCTAAACTCATTAGAAATAGATCCCTTTAGTTGTAGTTGTACAGAAGAGAGTACCCCATTACCGAAAGCGCTATAATTAAACTCTTTTAAAAACATTTTGTTTATTTCAATTTTCAGTTTACTACAATTGAGTAGAAGTGAAGTTTCTAATGAAAGGAGAAATTGAAAAACTTGTTATAATTTTCACACTTAACTTTGTAAGATTAGATGGATATACCAATAACGCCAATTTTGTTTACGATTTATGCATTACATGGATGGTTTATGGCATTCACTGAATTACCGTTGTAAAAACCTGACCTTGGGACTTAGGATTGATGGAAACCAAACTCAATTCAAAGGTCAAGTTCACAGTTTGTTCAAATTCATAGGAATCAATAGTACAAACTCGACGAAATGCCTCGATATGAGAACCTCGCTAGAGTGTTCGCTTATCTTGTGTTTTTATTCCTTATCTTTTTTTCATGCCGCAATAAGAAAATTATCCTTGCAACAAGAAAAATGTGTTTTTGATTTTGATAAGTTTAGTTATTTGTTAAACATACACGCATGGCGAGGAGAACGCGGATAAACAAAAATAAAATGTACAACTGTATATTTGATACCTACTTCAAATAGTTTTTTTTTTGGCATAGAGCTGCAACTCAATGAAGAGCAAGAAATTTCTTAATTGAAAAAACTTAACCAAGGACCCGGAGCTCTATAAAAAGGAAAGATCCCCCCCACATCTGACACCTTTCAAAACTCAATTGTTTATCAAAGGCGGCGGTTTAGCTTTTCTCTGAGAAATAAAGAAATTAATAACCGTTAAAATCTAAATATACGTAATAGTTTCTTATTACACAGTAGCAGTAAAAAAAACGCAAGCGAGGTTCGTTTCGTTTTGCTCTTCGTTTCTGAAAGAAATTTTGTTGAAGTTTCTTATAAATTACAGGGTAAATTTGTACCGTTTTTACAAACTTAGCCCATTCTGCTTGTGTTGCTTTTATCACTACTGTATGTTATGTTTCGTTATAGTTCTCTCCGTTTGAAACAAAAACACTAACTCATTTGATTCTGAATTACTGAGTTATTCTGTTTATATGTTACATGATCACACTCATGGATAGTCCACTTGTTTTAACATCATGTCTCATTGGAGGTTGAATGAGTACTGAAGATTTCGATCGTCTGGCATTGGCCATTTTAAAGCGCGGGTTCTTGTTGAATAGAATTTGGTTCAACGTTGTTTTCCGCGTCAGTTTCCTGCGCAACTGAGTCCTTGGGTGACATGCATGCGTATTCTCACGTGACATGCAGGTGACTTATAAATGAGTAGGGCTGTTTTTAAAAAGGAAATAGAATGAAAAGAAACTAGCTTTGACTGTTGTTAAATGCTGACCCCAACGATGTTCATAATGTGCCGGTGCAAGGTAAAGGTCTTGTTCAGGCAACTTATATAGCAAACAATGTCAATAACTTTTAGTTCTATCAAAGGGGCTTTGATTTAGTAGGGTGAAGAAGGGAAGGAGGGAGGCAATTTTACACACAACATACATAAAATTTATATAACTGTACCGGTCTGTACCGTAAATGCATCTCAAAAAATTAAAATGTGTTTTAAATAGCTGCCATATTACTCAAACGCAGTCAAATCATCAAATCGGTATTCTACATTCGATAACTGTATCATATGTGTATATGTATTGATGCAAAAGTAATACACATCAAATACTTCATGTCAAAGTGTGCTCAAGATTTGTATTTAGGTTGCGCGACATTTATGTCTTTGCCAATCCCTTGAATATATTTTCATGAATACGCACATTTGCAGAATGACGGTTTCGTGATTTAGCGCATCCAAACTTCATACCACATTCGGGTACTAAACATTTGTAATCCTTTCTTTTAAGATGTACACTTTTGTAGTGCACTCGATAAGTGCTTTTATCCTTAAAATGTTTGTTACACGTCTTCCATTCGCAGGGAATTGGTCGTTCACCTGTGTGCTTGCGCATGTGCTGTTCGAGCTCACCTTTTGAACGAGCTTTATAAAGACAACCAGACTGCTCACACTGTAAACAAGCTTTCTTACTTTTCCCTTGTTTGCTGCAGGAGATGTAGTGTTTAGGATTTGATCCGACTTGGGTAGATGATCTCTGAAAAATGCCATTTAGGTTTTGAGAGGAACTAGCTAAGAGTAGTTTTGCATTCTCAGTTCTGTGTGATATAGCTGTGTTTACTGCCTTACTGACCTCTTCATCAACTGAAAACAACACCTCAACAGAATCCCTAAATGAGACATGGGGATTTCCAGAAAACTCTTGAGAAATCTCACTTATACTTCGAGTACTCTCTTTCCCTGTTTCAACAAGTTTACCGGGAGATCTTTCTTGAGATAATATATCTCCCAAAAGATTCGCTTCTGTGGTTCGATTGTAATTTCCACAAGAAAAAAGTAAACTCTTGTCTGTATTGTTCTCACGTTTAGGGATCAGTAGCTGAGATAAATCGGAAAAACTAGCACTGACAAGCCTCACATCATCTTTATTTTCTTCATTTTGCCTCCGACAAACTGAACCAGGGTCTGACTTATTTATTGAGTCCAGTTTTGAACAATTATCGGTGTTTAGAATTCGTGGACAATATATATCCTCTTCTTTTTTTTCGATAGTCCCTGCATTAGTATTATTATCGCCAGTAAAGCGGCCCGGTGGAAGAGAATCGTACTCTGTAAGCGTTGACAATTGGGCAGCATACGAATCAATCGAAGAGGTGTTCGGCAACCAATTACACAGTGCTGTTTTGGAGGAACAGGTTTTCTTTTCAAAAGTTCCGCGGTTTTTTCTTTGACTACTTGCGGTATTGATGGAACCGGGCAAAAATGTTTTTATATTTAGATCAGAGTTTGGAGCTCTAAAGGTTATATTCATCGAATCTGTAGCTGGTTTGGCAAGATGACTCCTTACATTCTTTTCTTCAACCGGTATTCCTTCGCGCTCGTTTCCACTGAAAACAAGGTCTAGTTTTGTTGCCACAAAAGGCGACAGACTCTTGAATGGCTCAAGAGCAGACTTTACATTTTCCCGCTCTTTTTCTGTCATGTACTTGATTTCTCTTGCTTCTCTCTGTGAAAGAAAAAAAATTAATGATCATTTCGCTTCAAATTTCGTGTTGGAAAACTCTTGCAAATAAAAAATATGATTATATTTCATCATATTTCAATAGCCAACTATGGTAGCCACGAGAAAATTTTTAATTTCAGTAAACCAATTGTAAATATTATATAGATCTGTAGAATGTTAAAATATGTAAACTTGAGTCTTTCAATGTTATTGCCAATCAAGTCACCAAAAAAACTTGTTAGAAACTTAAATTTTAAACATTTGTTCTTTGAATAACAACATTTTACCCGTTCGGGATGGCTAACGAAGTATGAACAATCAATATGGCTATTTATTGTGAGATACATATTGTGTCAAAGTTCGAAATTGCTTTGTGTTTCGGGAAAAATACTCGAGTGCAACTAACGAAACTAAATAAATGTTATCTAGAAGAATCAGGAAACTGGTAAGATATGGCCTTATGTCGCTGCTTGTTGACTAAAAGAACTACATTTCTGATTAACTCTTCATCTTTATTAATATTTTTTGACCGGTTGCTATTCAAAGGTTGCTTTGACAACCCATCCAAAGGTATTTTCGGTTAACATCGATGAAATGTGCGGTATATTGCCAAAGAGTTGTCTACCACTTAGCGCTGAAGGCCAATCACTTTTAAAGCTTCCTGTTAATCCATTTAGAAACACTAATTTTCCCTTTTGCTTTTTGGTGCATAAGCCTAGAGTCTATGTAACAATGGTTCCCGGTTTGCACCAGTTAACAAGTTCGTTAACTATGGTTCCCTTGTCAGTTCCTAAAACTGCTTTTGATCTGTTTCGACCAAACGATGCATGACAAAACGATAATAAACATACTATCTGCTTCCTACAGTACTCTTATTTTTAATACAGTTACAAGGTATACGTATTTGGATAAAACTGATGGAAGTACAACGGTCTAAGGTCTACAAAAAACATTTTATATACAATTCATCAAATACATAAACACACAAATGCAGTTTTTAATGTATAAACAATTTGAAGCTGAATGTTAACAATCCTTAAACCAAAGACTAAGACTCTACCGTAGCACTGTAGTTACCACTAATGGTGACAAAAGAGCTCAAAGAATTGTTTTTTTAAAGTATCATTTAAACCTTTAAGCCCCAAGCACGACAAATGGGGTGTTTGTAAATTCTCCCAACTGATTCCCATACTTTCCATATAAACAGTTAAGGAGAATTTGACTTTTCAACTTCCAAAGAATATTTGACTTGATCAACTCCTAAATTATCATTGCCGGTTGTATTACTCTGTATAAGTTATGTATGGAGAAGTGAGATGATGATAAACTGGCTTGGGGCTGAAAGGATTAAACCTTAAAAAAGTGGCAGTTGACGGGAAAAAGTCAGTGACCAGACTTTAAGGATATCTAAATAGATGGCTATCAGTTGCGTCTGAGCTGTAATTATATACTTCAAATTAAGATAAGATAGTTTCCATGAAGAAGATGGGCAGAACCACTGACAGAGGTAGCGAGAACAGACGGTTAAATATTTATGCAAATTACATCTTCCAGTTAAAGAAATCCAATCAAATTCCGTGAACAAACTTTTCAATAAGCTATCTTACTTTTCTTTAAGATTTTAACGAGCCTTACGTTCTTGGAGTATTACAACTGGTTCCAGAATAGTTTTGCCAGCGTTGGACCGTCTGATATCACAGCATTATTACTTATAGCCTATAATAAACTTATATATAACATTTTTATATAAAAATATATGTTCGGTTTTTAATTTCTTATATTTATTCAACTAGCTAAAGCTCAAATCACCAGAAATGAAATTGCAGTGAAAACTAGTGTTTAGAACCCATTAAACTGTACCTTGTATCCAAGAAGAAGATCTGTAAGTCCCCATAAAGAGTCTGTGTTTGGCTCCCGTATGTACATCTCAACGTAGAAATCTTCGTTTCCTGGACCAAAGCGCAACACGCTAAGTTCCTCTCCGATGGTTACAATACACGAGTGAATTGCTGGTTCAATAAGCGAGCACTCACTCGCAGAAATGATTTTTATCAAACTTTTGAACCTCTCCTGAAAAACATTTCTTTCAAGCATTCTGTTGTGTTGAATCTTGTAGGCTTTGTTGCTGATGTCGTATAAAATGACTTAATTCGTAGTTGTTCGAGTGTAATATGCAAATATCCGACGCTGAATGTTTCAGCCGGCATCAACAGATCTAGACAAGGAGTTGAAATCGGTGCGTTTTTAGCTATCCTAGTTGAGAGTTTTACCCAGCGTAGTAAAGCCGCAACTAAACTAAACCAAGAGACTGTAATCTTCTGGAGAGATAGGAAAAATAAGTTCTTGGTACTCGTGTGGCAGTGTTGATGCTCTTCGACTTTTCAAACTCAAGTGCCAGCCTTTATGACGTCATCAGGTCACCTGCAAGCCACCTGGTCGTTTCACGTGCTACAGGAGAATATTTTTGGCTTTATTCCAGCTGCCACGAAAGTTATCGACCGTCATATATTTATTACTTGTGTATGTAAAAACAATCCAAAGATTGAATGTCACAATTTTGTACCAGAATCAAAAAGCTTTTTAGTTGCACTGTGATTTCCATTCAAAAATTAGTGAATACCTGGGAAGCAAGTAAATGATAAGTTTATATTTTAAGCCCTGGAACCTCGAAATGAATTTATGGTGTTATTATATATATGCGACAAACAGAAGAACAGATATTGAAGTTCAATATTTTTTCCATAAAATCTTACTTGTTTCGTTAATTTTTGTTTCTTGTTACTGTTTCGTTTTCAAGTTGATTAATTTTTTGCAATCCTCCGGCTGTAAAATGTTGCTTCTGTCTCATTTACAGAAGAAAGCTCTTGTTGTATTAAGAATAGGTTGATTGATGTATGAACGCCGAAATAATGTGCCTGAAGTCGAACGCGTTCAAACCGTTTTTTGTGTGTGGATTTGAAATTTTTCATGTCACTAAATTTTAACAGCTAATTAAAGCTCTTTTCTAGACATAATTTTGATTGAGAATTCAGCGCGACCAAATATTATTTGATGTTGGAGATAGAACCCTAAAAACACATTCGAGACCCTAATCTTTAATCAGAACAATATCAATTAGATAGGATAACGGCACTCTACAGTTAATCAAGTAAGACCTGTCATATAAATCCAGTGTATAGTCAAAAGATTAAGTTTGTTATCAATCGTAGGATATCTTTACTTAGATATTAATGTATAGTCAATTTTGTACGGAGATCAACAGATCAAAAGAACTATATTTTTACCGTAGGCCAACCAATATTAAAAACTTCAATTTTTCACTCACCTAAAGATCACTATGGAAGCGGAACTAATTTTTGGTTTTAATAATTAAACTATTAGAATGACATTCTTCTCCAAATTTTAAAAAGCACTCCAAAAATACTATGTTAGCTACTTGTTGTTTTGAAGACCTGTTTTTCTGCACTCAATCAGGTAGGAAATAACTCAAGGTTTCAACACATACGAACTTTGCACATCAAAAAGTTCAGAGGTCTCAAATGTTGTCCGAAAGAAAGGGAGGAAGGGGTTGGGTTGGAGTGGGGGGGGAGGAAGGAAGGTGGGCAGGAGGAAAGAAAACAATGGAGGAAAGAAGAAAGGAAGGAAAGAAGGAGGGAAGGAAGGAAGGAAAGAAGGAAGGAAGGAAGGAAGGAAGGAAGGGGGGAGAAGGAAGGAAGGAAGGAAGGAAGGAAGGAAGGAAGGGGAGAGAAGGA
>JAOBRD020125289.1:0-10104 GCA_027575215.2 Hydrozoanthus sils | reverse complement strand
CCTTGGACCTCCGATCTTCAGAGAAGGCAACATACGATTCTTACATTTCTCCAAAACTGAAGGCTTTTCATTGGAAGGTCATGTTGTGGCATCATTTCAGGTTCAAACCGACTTAAACTGTTCTTTCAAGTGTTTGCAATGCCCGGAATGTTCATCGTTCAATTTTGGAGGAACAAAGGCCAACAATCAATACGTTTGTGAGCTAAACAAGTCTCACAGATATGCTCATCCACAGAATTTCACTACCAGATCGGGATTCTCTTATTTTGGAGCAAACGTAAGCACTTTTACCTGGTCTAGTTTTAAACACAAAGCTCAGTTTAATGTAGTTGGATCATTAACTATTGTAATTGTTTGCAGAAACCGTTCTGCTCTTCAAGTCCGTGTGTGAATGGTGGAACATGTAACGATTCTCCGCAATCGTTTGCTTGCAACTGTCCAATGGCCATCCGCGATCTTCCTTACATTGATGACAAGTGTAACGTCGGTGAGTTGGTAATCAAAAATACCTGGCTGATAAGCGAGATTAGGTCAACAATTTTTGCCGATGCAGTCACAAAAAGTTAAATGACTGTTTTTTTTGAAAAAAAGTTTTCCAAAGCAGAAGTCTAAAGAAATTAAGAATCTGTACATAGAGGACAAGACACGTTAATGACAAGAAGAAAACTTTGTTTTTAAAGAATTAAGTAACGATCCGAGTAAGAACTATAGGGAGGGCAACGGCATATGGAACGCAGAAAGGTGCTAATTGCGATATTGTTAAACTGTTGATCTGACTGGCTAAACTTTAAAAAGGGATGATATCTTCATAAGTAAGCTGATGTGTTTCTTTCCAGTTCACTTATTCATTCCTTGCTGTTTTCAAATTTAAGAAAAATTCTACTTGGGGAACATTGAAAATCAGAAGGTTTTCTTTGCTCTTGTCTTGGAGTTCTATGATTGGCTTGAAAACTATGTTGTATACTGGTCGATGTATTGTCAGTATGAAAATTTAAACATTCTGGCGTGGGAAAAGCAAAATGCCGCAGAACAATGGGTGGTTCCCGATAGTTCTTACTGAACCATTACTTAAAACCATGTTTTATCAACGACTTTGGCCGTCTTTAACTTACCAACATATTAAACAACATTAAAGATAATTAAGTCGGGTAAAGCGTCTTACTCACGGACACAATACTGAGTGGTCGGACCAGGCGTTGACCCTAGAATTACGACTCGAACACGATAGACGATGTTAATCAGCAGGCTTGAAGCTTAAAGTGCATACGAAGTGAAAAATGTTATTGCTTCAGTGGATAGACCTTGATAAATGAGGAATAGCAGTGAAAACATTTTGTCATCAATTGAAGACTTTAAATGTTAATATCTCAAGATAAATAAAAGATTTTGACAAAAAATTTTCACCGCTATTTCTCATTTAGCAAGGTCTATCCACTGAAGTAATAAACTTTTTCACTTCATACGCATTTTAAAGATGAAGCTTACGAACATCCCGCAACCTATTGCCAATTTTAGGTGCTCTACTAGTAACTAAAATATTAGAAGTCTTAAGCATTGTTTAGGTGAGACCTTTCTTTAGCTTTGAATACTTAAAACAGGTTCATAACTAACTCGTTCCCAAGTCTAACATATTGTACGTACAGCACTAAGTAAAGTACTACGTTTTAACATTGTGAAACATGCATATGACTTTCCTTACAAAACAAAAAAAAGCCAAAAAGCTGTACCATTCCAGGAAATTACCGACGTATGTAATAAACAAAGAATTGCCTTTAGGCCCAGTCCCAAAGAATTTCATTGAGAGGGCCAGACTCCTCACTCAGGTTTTAATTACATCCCTGCTTGACTACACTCCGTTAAAGTGCTACTAGTGCGAAAACCGACATGAATCTTTTTCAGCGTTTTCTATGCCAATCTACAGATTAGAAGGAGAATTAACACTTCATAGAACAATAAATTGTGTAGGAGCTCTGCGAGCGCTTTATTTTCCCGATAAACTGAGCGAAAATCCTTCCGCCATTACAGATTTGCGAATCGCCGTATGACGTCAATGACTCAACTCGGGACAACCAAAACTACGTACATAATGCCAACCATAGGCACAACACACCCATGAAATAATATCATGTTGATGAAACAACGAAAGAAACCCATTTGGCCTCTCTGTATACAATGCAGTTAATTAGAAAGCGGCACGGGTTGAGTCATTGACGTCGTCCGTTGTTTGTACTGAACCCAGCACTACGCAGGTGATTAATGGTGGACAAAAAACACCAGCGTTGAGCCTCGAAACACACCTCAACTTTTTTTTATCTCGAAGGTTTGGCAACATGTTTATCTTAGGCTTTTACCTCATGATTCTGCGAAAAAAAAACTCGGAATTTTGGGATTTCCGCACTAGTAGCATTTTAAGTCCTATGTAATTCGTTCTACCTTGTTTCATCGAATCTTTTTTTATTCTGTTCAGTTCTCCTGGTTAAGGTTGTTTAAAGTCCCTATCAAGCTTAAATTTTTATTTTTAGATTAAAACTGTTGTCATCTGTGAACTCAAAATTCCAATAACCAAAGAAAATTTCCACGTCTAAGTATGCTTTTTAATCAAAAAAAAGATTGGAATGTAAATTTTGACCGAGCAGGCCGATTACTGGTAACCTGTGACATTTTTCTGTTGAAAAAGTATCCTAAAATTTTTAGTTCAAATAATTTCAAGGGAATAATTCATTGATTAAAATTATAACAATAAGACTATTGTAGCCAGAACTACATTTTTGGGATAAAAAAGATTGTCTCTGCTTCATGCCTCGTGCTACGTCATCATTGCACTCTTCAAGTCTAAAAAATGTAACAGGAACGGCGAGAGAAAAGGTTTTATTTTCGAAAATTACTATTATTAAAGGGTTTTACTTTTCATCTGGAACTTAAAAAGATAAGTTTTATAGGGACTTTAATCGTTTTCTTTTCAGATTTAAGCCTTGTAAAACGGACGAATTCTTTTGCTGGGGTGTTTCAAGCATTCGTTGGTACGTATTTGGCAACCTTTTATGAGGCCGAGCGGATGTGTGAGCTTCTTGGTGCGACATTGTCCTCCTACGATCAGCTGTATAAGGCCTGGCAGGCGGGAATGAATAAATGCGCGTATGTACAAAGAATGAGATACTTCATCACATTTTAGCTCCAGGTTTAAAACTAGTCCCTCCGCAGCCCCTTTTCTCTTCTTGCCACCATGATTTACTAGTTGACAATAAATTGGTTTAACGTTTTGATTGCCTGAAGTGACCATGTCAGTTGCATCTGTTTCTTATCAGTTATGTAAACAGCTTTCCAAGCCATGCAGCATCCATCCATCTACCCCTCAACTTATCCACCTATCCATCAATTCGTGCACCCACTCATTCACCCATTCATCCATCAATCCATCCAACCACGCATCGTCACCTATCAATCAATTAATACATCCATCCATCCATTCATCCATCCATCCATCAATTCATCCGTTTATCTTTTTATAAACGATTAAATGTTTCTGAACTTTACTCGGTTTAATTATCTTCATTCAGGTGGGGATGGCTCAGTGACGGCACAGTACGATTTCCTATGCACAATATTATTAATGGGTGTGGTAACATGAGAGGAATTATCAACAAAGGAGTCCAACTCAAACACTATCGCTATAACGCTTTCTGTTACAAACCATAAACTGCGAGACTTTACTCTATTTTAACTGCAGGCAATCAACGAATCGGAATGAATGTGAAACTTTTTAAACGATCATCGAATATATGAAAACTTTTAAGCAATTATTCGATTTGTCTTTAAAAATAGTTTGTGATAAACTGGATTTCGGTTGAATTTCATCTTTTATCATAAGTCTAAGGTACTATAATATGAAACATTTCCTTCTTTAGACATTCATATATATAGACAGTAATCTAAGTTTGTCAAGTTGCCCTGATGGCAAAGATTTTCTCCCTTTGCTTTAATACTTCTATGATGCTTTATCTCATCAATAAACGACGATCAATTGATCAGATTTATCACGTGCAACACCAAGTTAGTCTGAGTTGAGGAACTGTGTCCAGGAAACTCCATACTTCACAATACGACAGACTGATGCGCATCAAATGATGAACCTTTCAGCCCCAGTCAGTTATCAATATCTAACTTCTCCTTACATAACACATTCAAAATAGGACATTTGGTACTGAGACTTGATCAACAAAGCAACAGATTCTGTTAAAGATGAAAAGTAAATTCTCCTAAACTAATTCGATGAATAGTTTGGGCTCTAGTTGGGAGAATTTATCATAACAATTAGGACTGAAAGGGCTAATAGATAAGTACTAATATAACATCTAAAGTCAAATTTCTAGGGCAAATAACAAAATCGTGTGCGCTAATTGGCCGAAAATCGGTCCAATAACTTCCCATACAGGACCGGAGAGTTATTTGGACTGATATCTTGCTAACTGGAGCGCGCAGACATTGTAGTTTGTTTTCTTTTATAGACCTAAAACTGAAACCCTGGAATAAATGCCTTAAAGTTAATTTGCTCAGTCTGTCCGGTAAAATATTTTCCCTCTGTCTTTAGTACACCTCGCTTTGCTCGGTCTGTACAGTAAGGACCTCGGGCAAATATTTCTCCGGACAAAAAAAATTAAAAGATTTATTTGCTCACTGATTTTTGTTTGAGCCTCAAGGTGGAATAAGAGTTTCCTGAGGTCTTTACAAATAACTTTTTTGTATATTTTATTGGTTATTTAAAGGGGATCAGTTAGGTGTGATGTGAGCAAAAACAACTTTTTTGACGTTGTTTGAGCTAGCAATAGATTGTTTCATTTGTCAACTACAAAATGTCGTAAATGGCGTAAAACAGATTTCTTTAGGCTTTTTTAAATGTCCCGTGTTTTTAAAGCGCTGAACTTTTTCAATATCATGTTCCGGAATTGTCGCGAAGCAACTACTTCCGTCCGCCATTTTGTTTCGGTCTCATTATCTAATATTTCGGAGGTAAATATTGTCTCACATATACTATTTCTAAACCAATCAAATCGCGCGTATATTGTTGATATATACTAATAAATGATGTTATTATATCTGATACTTGTTAATGTTATTTTCCTTTTCGAAATCATCGGCATTGACGTACGTATACCCTTTTCTCACAGACCAGGGATAGAAGTCTCTTCCGCAACGCATCCTGGGTTTTGCAGTAATCCTCGCGTCTAAGAAAAGCAACTTTTGGGAGGGGATTTCTTTGCAACAAACACATTCAGTCATAGCTGTTTAGTACGTATCGTTTCTAATGGTTTTCTATTTACAATTATAGTAATAGTACTAGTTTTCACTAGAGCTGGCCCCCCGATCTCCCGTAAACGACAGAATTAAGCACGCTTTCGCGTCACGGGCAGACCTTTGCGGGCTGAATGCCTCCAGATCAAGATCTTTTCTGGTACACCCAGATTTACATAAAGAAGAACTTTCTTCTTTTCTAAAGCAAGACCCTTTTGAGTAAGCTTACAAAATTTCAGTTTTAACAGTTTATAAACATTTTCACAGAGCTTATCCAGACAGCGAAGCTTCTAAAAAAAATTAAATTTAGAATTAAACCATCTGAGTTGGCTTTCAAAGAATGAATCAATAACGCTTTAGCTATCAACAATACATTTTTGAAGAAAAGTACAAGTTTATGTTTGGATCGAGTTTCTCTCGAAACTGTTCCACAACTCTAATACAGACCATCGCTTTCGGTGCTGTATCGTTTGTGTCTCAAAAACACTGGCACATTTTAATGGCAGCTGAACAGGACTGGTATATTGAAAAGCGTAGTGGGTTGCCGAACTCAATTAACTTAATAGCAGCAGGGCGGCAGAATGAATTGTGTTTTAATCCAAAGAGTATTTTTAGAAGTCTCACGTTTGGCTGCAGCAAAGGTTCTCTCGATACACTCCTTTCACCGAGATGTTAAAAACCCTTTTTACTAGTTTGGTAATCCGAACCAAACTACACCATTCAGTTTTGAAACAAACTCTCTAAACTCATTCTATAGAGTTTTGTCCTTCAGTGGCAAATTTGTAAATACAACATGAAGATTCAAGTGAGGCCTTACCACTAGAACGGGGTATATACTAAGTTTCGATGTTCTACAGCATTAACAAAGAACCCCATAAACCCACACAAAGGAAAGAGAAAAAATCTCTGACCTCGGTGGGATTCGAACCCACGACCTACGAAACTTCGAATCCCACCGAAGTCAGAGATTTTTCTCTTTCCTTTGTATGGGTTTATGGGGTTCTTTGTTAATGCTGAAGATCAGCGAAACTTGGTATATACTCTGTTCCAGCGGTAAGGCCTCACTTGAATCTTCATGTTGTATCTCTAAACTCATCCGACACCTGGGCTATAATAAAATAAAGGGTACACTGCTTTCTAACCTGTTAATCATAGTCTGTTGCCTTTATAGACAGTTATCCATAGCTTAAAAAGATTTCTTTCTTTCTTTCTTTCTTTCTTCCTTCCTTCCTTTCTTTCTTTCTTTCTTTCTTTCTTTTTTCCTTTCTTTCTTTCTTTCTTTTTTCCTTTCTTTCTTTCTTTCTTTCTTTCTTTCTTTCTTCCTTACTCCCTTTTTTCCTTTATTTATTTCTTTAAACATCATGCCCGTTTGCACAGCAGACTCCATACTTTCCTCCAGTCCTTGTCGCAATGGTGGAACGTGTCAAGATACAGCTCAGTGTGCAACTGCGGAAGGAACATCCGGGATCTTCTTTACATTGATGCCAACTGTAACGTTGGTGCGTACAAAATAGTTCATATCAATTGAGAGAATAAGAAAGGCATGGTTATGCGAAACAGGCCGACAGGCAATTGATAAAAAGAAACTCTAAATCGAGTCGGCAAGGAATTGACAAGGAAAGTAAATTAAAATAAATATCATAGTTTATCCGCCTTTCAGATAGAGCCAGTCTATGAACATCTAACTTCTCCTTAAGTAGCTCATATACTGAATATATCTCTATTTGTAGTGAGAAATGGGAAATTGACCAAACATAGCAAACAACCAAAAGCAAAATTTTCTTAAACCGGTAACGGGAAAGATATGGAATCTGGGAAAACTTCTATCGGTTTTTCCTATAAAGATTTGGAAGTTGGAAAACAAATGAAGTAAAGCAAATTAGATTGATGCAGTCAAAACGTCAAAAAGCTAAATAATTTTCACGAAATATTCACAATGAAGCGCGAGGACCTAAATTCAAAGGGTTCGATAAAAAAATCCCTTTGAACAACTCCCTCTCTGCATATTGTCTCTGATCAGTGCCAAGGAAGGTGGGTGCCTACTGTACATATTTTTTACTCTTTTCGTAGTTCAATTGTTTAGCAGACTATTTGGTACTCCGTTAGCACTTGTTTTGGGTTTTCTTCGGGAGAGCAGGCAATAGGACCTGAGTCTGCCACCATTGATCTATATTTTAAGTTCTCACCCGAGAAAACCCGAAGGTCTAACCAATTACAGATGTTAGAGCAAAGGCAGCACCTTCCAGTTGTTTTAAGACCCTGAGTGAAAGTTCGGCAGCGGGAATCGCCTTTTTTTCACATACAAAACATGATTTTGTTTGTTTATAATACAGTCTATGGCAAAAAAAGTGGCAAACAACTCCTCTTTATGAAGCAAAACAGTGCTGCGTCAGCGGCAGCAGATGGCGTGATGCTACAGTCACGGAGTTCACATTTTAGTTTTCTTCAAGTTGATTAAGCTTTTCGGTAACGATGAAATAGTAAAGCAAATAGCATTTTTCAAATGCCATAAGTCTGTTCCTGTTGTTTGTCATAAATAAGAGAAAAAAACAAGGGACAAAAAAGCAGAACTACCAGGATTTGAACTACGACCGTATGATTAACACTCATCTAGTACCTTAGCCACTGCCCCGGGTGGGTCTCCTAACTTTTGTGGACGGGGATTTCAATGGAGCCCCTAAGTGATACCGAAATGGAAGTGGCTTAGGTCGATTTCAAACCCTAAGACGTACCACCCAAAAGCGTACATGCAAACAATATTTCAAGTCACAATTACTTGCCTGACCTCTGAAACAATAACTAAAATCAAAATCTCTTTTCGTTTGATACTGAGGAAGTTACGCCCTAAAAGGGGCCGCACTGTATGCAAATGTCAAAATTTCGTTAAGATGTAGAAATAAAAAAAAGCATGAAACGTTATTTTGAAAATTTCTTCCATCTTACGACTCAAGTTACATTTGCCAATTGTTGATTAATTCGGATTTGTAGGTTCTTCCTGTGTGTTTTGCTGAGTTTAGAAAAACTAAAAAGACTGTATATACATACAAGTTTTCATGTCATTTGGTGATGCCATGCCGGTTTGTCAAGGAGTTTGTTCTTATTAGCTTTCCGTTCGACGTCCAACAACTGTCTTTTACTTTGTGTAATAGGAAACTCAATAAAATTGAGCAAATCAACAGCAAAAACATTTTGCTTACACCTTCTTTTTAACATTTTTTAACATCTAAATAATTTAGAAACTATACTGCAATTAGGTAGATGGGCACTCGAACTAACTACAAAGAGCTAATCTAGTCGAGTGCCCATCATTACGATAAAGTTAAAAAACTTAATATTTGATGATAGATTTATGGAAGAAAGTTAAATACGGCACATGCATTACACGAAAAAAACTAGTTACATTAGATTTGAAAGAAATCTAATAAACAAACAACTGAAACACAAAAAAAACTCTGAATAGAACACTATTTATTTGGGAAAGTTTTAGCGAATATTTGAAAGAACATAAACACAAGGGTTTGCAGAGATTCATCAATGAATCAATCTCGTTCCTAACTCTTGGGCCAGCGAATGTTATATATTTAATAATGACTTTGCCGTAGTCAGTTCGAATTAATGGCACCTAGCTGCCAAACGCGTAAGGTGTTCGGGTGCAGTTTTACGATCTCTGCCTCCCAATCCTGAGGTTCCCAGTTCAATCCACTGTGCTAAGATCTCTCCCTCCCAATCCTGAGGTCCCCAGTTCGATCCCCGGCCTGGTCGAGGGTTGAGTATTTGTTGACTTTCTTTCCCGCTAAAGACCATTCAACTTTCCATCCTTCCGGGGTCGGTAAAATGCATGAGTACCAGCATGCATGGACCGCTTTGAAGTGGCTGCCAACTGCGCTGCTGGGGGTAAACTGATCTTTGTAAAGCGCCTTTAACATATTCACATGAAAAGGCGCTATATAAATGCACCACTTTACCTTTTAAAGTTATGTCTGTTGCTAGTGGTCGCGAAAAAGATGTCGAAAACGTTCGGAAGATGGAACATGGAGCATAAAACGTACGGTATGAAGCACGAATACATGAGACATGTTGAGGATTTTGTAGTTATGAAAAAGGAACGAGTACGAGTTTCAAATTCGGAAAAGATTAAGATGTGGACTATTCTCTTTCGTCAGTATTCCAATCGGTTTGAGCTTTCTTGAAACCATTTTATTATTCAAATATCAGGCAATCCCCGGTGGAAAGGTTTGAATCAGTAGGACATGCCACTCAGCAATCTATGTGTTGACAACATTCCAACTAAACTTGGACCCTTAAAGGCTTAGAGCAAAGTTTGAAAGCAAGAAGAAGTATAACTGCAATTAGTATAGTAATGCCTAAAGGATAACAAAAAAGAATATCATGCATTCGCTGGAAAGAATTGAATCAGTAGGACATGCCACTAAGCAACCTATGTGTTGACAACATTCCAATTAAACTTGGAACCCTTAAAGAATTAGAGCAAAGTTTGATAGCAGGAACAAATATATTACAAAAAATACTACAGGAATACCTAAAGGACAACAAAGAAGAATTAAGGATGCAAGATGTAACGTACCAATATTGTGTGTTCAAACGTTAAGCACTTTGCCTTATTCGCCTGAAAGATCTGGTTTTATTCTTCTGGGGTTGAAAAAAAATCACTGTAGAGGTCATGGTTGTTTTAAACCAGTTTAACCAGATCGAAACGACAACCCTAAATTAGTTAACATGGGCGGCTGAGCCAGGGGGGGACGGGGGCCACTGCCCATCCCCAATAATTTGTGGAAGGCCAGCCCCGCCCCCCCC
>JAOBRD020125184.1:0-10104 GCA_027575215.2 Hydrozoanthus sils | reverse complement strand
TCAAATTGGCAATGTGTTTCCCGTCGGGTAAAAGAGGAGGAAACTCAAATGTACACAAAGCACACATGCTAGAAACAAAATACAGTGCATTGTATCCCTATCTTTTGATAAATTCACACTAAAACAACTATCCCCCTCAGGACTGGTGCCTAACACTAGATATACACCACTGATGCTTCACATCTTGGTGCATATCCATCGCTTGTCACCCTCCCCTTCTGGGGATAGTTGTTTATTATATGGTCAGTGTCTTGTATGGTTTAAATGGCCGAGCCTGCAGGAATTGTAATAAGATTCAAGAAAACCTTTTCTTCTCCCAAGTTAATGTATTATTAAGCTTCTTTGCTTAGTACTTAACACTTGGGGAAAATATTGGTTGAATTGATAAAAAAAAACTTGAAAGTCACTGACCGTGGATGGCTCACGATTTTCAAGTTTTTTATCAGTTAGAACTCCCATTGTCCCATCCATCGTGTTTAATCAGAAATTATAATTACAAGAGAAATGTGCTTTATTGCTTAAAAATTGCATTTGAGCATATAGGAAAGGTGCTATTGCCTATATATCAAATGCATCACTTTACATTTTTTTACTTCTATGTTACTTAATTATCTGCTTTTTCCTATAATTTTATGTTGTAGGCAAGGTTTGAACAGTTGTTCTCAGCATTTGGCACAGACTTGTCATTTACATATCTGCGAAGCTTTTATCGAGTGAGGGTCACATATGGCAGTGCTGAACAGGCCCGACAAGCCAAGAAGTTTTTACATGGAGCAGAGTTTGAGGATTCAGTGATTGGGGTTTATCTCATGCAGGTAAAAGAGAAATAATAGTACTCAGTGGCAGATCCAGGACTTCCAAAGGAAGGGGGGCAGGGCACAGATATAAATATGAAATTGTAAATGGCCTTAAAAAGAAAAGAAAATAAATTTTTGGGACATTACTTTTAGAAAGAAATCCCAAAATGGGGGGCACAGTTCCCCCCATCCGGATCCATCACTGATACTAGACTTTGCAAAAAACTGATAGTCTTAGTCTGGTCTTGCTGTTGTAAAGCATTAGGTGTAGGTTTTCTAACAAATGAACTGATAGTGAGTTATAAGCTAGATAATTTTTTTGTTTAAATCTTTATGCTTGCAGAAATGCCATCTGGCACAACTAGTTCATGAAGTGTTAATATAATTTGTAAATAGTTCACAGTAACTACCAAACGCATGTTTGCTGGGTTATAATTATAAGTAATAACTTGCACTGTAGATAACCCACACCACTTAGAGAAATAAAAGTCAACAGATAATCCGAACCAGCATATAAATCGCACCCTTATTCATTCACTTCTTCCACATTATCACATTTAACATTAAGTCTAGCAGAACATTTTATTGAAAATACAAGTTTGTAAGACTCAGAAGGCTAACGGATAACCTGCACCAGTAAATTACCCACTCCTTCTCCAAAACAAGGTGAAATCTGATAACATATGGATTATAGAATGGAAAATACGATTTGACATAATATCCACTAATTGTTCCAAACTTCATGACTGTGGATCCGACTTGCCTGATCAAGGGAGTTGGGAACATGAGAGGAATCGATACTTCATTAACCCTTTCAGCCCCAGAGAGTTTATCAACATCTCACTTCTCCTTACATAACTCAAACAAAGTAATACAATTGGTAATGAGAAGTTGGGAGTTGATCAAGTCAAGTTTGCTTTGGTGGATGAAAAGCCAAATTCTCCCAAACTGTTTATATAGAAAGTATGGGACTCAGTTGGGAGAATTTACCAACATGACATTTGTCGTGCTTGGGGCTTAAAAGGTTAAATATAATATGGAACATATAGTGTATTATAGTGTGATGTAAGACTTACCGCGCCACATAGAGTACAAAATCAAATTGCATGGAGGTCAAGGACAAAGCTCAGAACTACCCAGGCCATTTATCCCTATTTCAGTCCACTGGATCACTCTTAAGTCTTGAGAACTATGTAAGGGTGTTGATGGTGTAAAGCTTGTGGTTTCAAAAAACCGAGCTCAAAACTGTAATACCCTCCGAGACATAATAATTATTATCATAGCCACTGGAAAAACTTCATTTTTCACCTTTGGTACTTTACACTTTGATCAATTCTCATTTTCTCATTACCAAATGACTTATTTTGTATGTTATGTAAGGAGAATTTATAAGTTGATAAATTATGACTGTGGCTGAAAGGGTTAAGAAATAATTTAGTTTTTCAAGCTTCTTTACTCAACCAATAAAATGCTTGAAGTCACAAATTAAGAAGTGCGTGGCAAGGGCAGATTTTTATAGTACTGTAAGTAAGTTTGATCCAAAACTAATGTCAAATTTATGCAATCTATGAAATCAGGCAAACATTACATTTTTGTTGGTAATGATTCATCACTTTGGAATTTGAAGTTGAAAGATTTCAAATAGTTTCCATTGCTAGTGGCAGTCATTAAAATTATATGGCTACTAAAACAGGCTACCAACATTTTGCCTCTGGTGGCTTGCCAGCTTCATACTTTATAACAAAAAAAGCTGTAATTAAAAGAAGAATGGATCTTACGTACACAGTTCATTCTTAATTTCAGAGGCAGACGTCCCTAACAAATGATCCAAACTTAATGCCACCACCACTAACAAAGCAGTTCCTTATCTCACCCCCAGCCTCCCCTCCGGTGGGGTGGGAACAAAGTGTCGAGTCACACCCAGTTATCAACTATGACCTTCTGACAGCTATTGCTACTCTTGACAAGTCCAAGTCACACGAACTACACCCTGTGACACACACAGCTCCCAGCATAGTGGTGCATTTGTGTGATGAAGAAGACAGTGGTAAAGACGAAGCTGGGAAATTCCATCCCTTAAGAAGCCTACCAAGAGAAGCTGTGCAAACAAAACGACCTCAGGCTGGTCCATAAGTTAAAATGAAACTACTTGCAAAGTATTTTTTTGTGTAAATCGAATACAGTTATAACTGTTAAGGAGACCTAGTTCCAGTTCTAATGACTTCACCTAGCTGCTACACTGAGTGTTTTCAGGTGTATATGTAGCTTGTCTCCGGATCTCAAGATTTGCCTTTTAAACCAGTAGATTACCAACTTCTTCTCCAATACAATGCAAGATAAAATTAATGGATAACCCATTGGTTATGGTCTGGAAAATATTGTTATCAGTTGTGCTTTTCCCATTGCAAACAGATTTAAGCTATTATTACAGGTTTTGCAAATAGGTTTCCAGGAAAGTGTTTTGTAATAACTGTTTTAAGCATAAAACTTCTTGGTTAAAAAGAAACTGTTCCTTCAAATTTGCCCTAAGCCAGGGTTCAAATTAATGACCCTTTGAACAAATGGGTCCTGCTCAAAAAATATAGGTGTACTAGTTTCCCTGTTGGATAAGTAAATATCTGCTTATGAGCAAATAGCATGCCCTTAAGGCAGGTGGATGAACTTGTCATACATATCCACTTTAGACACAGTGAAACCAAGCTTTTGCCTTACGAGTTGAATTTTACAGAAAACCAGAGTTTGATGTAGGTCTAAAGCAGACACTACTTTGTTAATAATATTTTATTACCTAGACAGATGCTCAAGGTACAAGGTTGTGTAGTAAAAAAATATGCAAACAAGATTAACAGTGTATACAATTACTTGTAATAATTATTTTGAACAATAAAAGTTACAACTCATTTATCCAACTGCTTCCGAGGTTAAGACCTCAGCACTAATAAGCTTATTTTCTATTGTTTCTGCAAGAGGAATTTAGATGTTGACAAGTACTGCAGGAGTGAAACAGTTAAAATTTAAGAACTTGGAACTTGGTTTGTAGGCAGCAATGTCAAGATATTTGAAAAAATACAGCAGCTGTTACCTGAGGGAGGCATATTTGGGTAGTAAGATGACCATTGTTATTTTTTCAGGAGTTAAAAAGACTCCCATATTTTTTAGGAGTTGTTAAGAGAAAACCTTGAGGAAATTCTGATGAAAAACCCTGATAAAGGCACATCTTTGTTTATTGCACATCACATTCAGCGCACCATGGGCAATTTAATGCCGACCTGCTAGCTACCCTGCAGTTTTAATTGGTATTCTTAGGGCAAGTTCTAGACCAAAGGTATTTTTAAGGGTGAAAGATATTTTTGCCTATGGTATTTTGGAGATTTTTTCAATGGTCACTCCTACCCTTTTCACCCCAGAGTACTTCAGTATTACAAAATCAAAACACAATACCCCATTTACTACTACTATGCCTTAAATACCCTGGGGCCAGTTGTTCAAAAGCCGATCAACTTTAAACCAGGATTAACTCTTAACAAAACCTATTGGTTGTCATGGAAATTAATCCTGGATTAGGGCTAATCATCTTTTGAACAATTGGGTCCTGGGGAACAAAGGGCTGCAACAAAACCTCTCCAATGGATGTCGTTCTTTGAGAGCCTCAGTCCATGTCTTTCCAGCTGCCTTAGCCTCGGCATCAATGCTTCTGCACTAAGTCTGTTTTAGTCAGTCCACCCTCCACTTCCCTTGTGAGTTCCACTTCCCAAGGGCCCCAGTCACATATTTTAGTGACAAGAGAATCCAATGGAGATGAATATTTTAAACCCGAATGCACCCTAACTTCAGGAGGGGTCTACCCAAAAAAAAATAATTTTTTTTTTGCTTTTTTTTTCTTACAACCCAAAACAATGTGGCATCTTCCATAAACCAGATAAAGTTCCTTTTGCCCAAGTTTCAGCCTAGAAAATCCTTGGAGGCAAGTCTTTTCTTCCCTATAGTAACCAATTCTACAAAAATGAAAATATAATTAAGTAAACAGGGTTTGTACTATTTTTAAACTAAAAATTCAAGGATTGCACACACTGCAAAATCAAAGAATAATCAGCTTCTCACAGTAGTAATCATGCCAAGCTAACAGACAGGTAAAAGTCTATCTCTGTTTTAGTTCCTCCACAACATATTATATGTGCATGGGGCATTTGATCGACATTAGATGAGGTCATGTTATGATTGCCATTATCTGTATTTTACTATTATGATTTCTACGTCTGAAAGCGGCATATATTTTCACATAAGGCACTCTAGAATCTAAGCTGAATGAAATTAGCAACAATTTTCAAGGACTTTCCAGCACTGACTGCAATTTTTAAGGATTTCAAGGTTTCGAAATTCAAGGACTTTAAAGGACATATATGTGTGTGTACCCTGAGTAAAGTTGAAGACATTCACGTATTGCATCCACATCTTTAGGTACATTCTTAAAATGACAGGTGTTTGTTTGGGATTTTAATGCACCAATGTACTTTAAAGTAAACATAATTTTATATGTTGGTAAAATTACTATGATTTTAGAGTTTCTACTGCTTTCATTGGTGGAGGCTGATGTAATCTTCTGGGGGTTATGATCACTTTGCACTTCTTGGCATTGAATAATTCCCTCAATCTCATCTTGAGGATAATTCACCAGATATTCACTTTGCCTTTAGCAAATAATTGCTTTAAGTATCACCATAATTATAGGGGTTTTTATCATTTTTTCCAAACCAAACAACATCATGTCTACTCAACAGTGCTTTATTCAATTTATGAAAGTCAAAATGAAACCTACAATTGTTGCTATTTTTAAACACATTTATTTCAACAGAGAAATGTATTCTTGTCTTCATAAACAAACTGCTGTACCATAATTATGTTAAGTACTTCAATTTCAATTCTCAAAATATATTATACCTGACTAAGTTGCCATGTTTTCTTTTCAGTGTTGTACGATAAGCATTACATGAACAATGAAGACTTAAAAAATCTAACGACAATAATTATTAACTGTTGTTAGTTTAATGAACAAATAGAAAAACATTTGGTTAAAGAAAATCAGAAAGTTAGCGAAAACTAACAAAATCTTCAGAGAAATGAAAATTGTTATGCATCACTTAATTATCATGTTTTTATTTATATTACCATGTATATCAAATAATATATGTACAACAAAATGTGTTGAAATTACAGTTAATTGCTACTCAGATGTAGTACAGCAACTAATCAGGACTAAGTAACAGAGAAACTAACTAATTACAATATAATTTACAACTTTTGTTCAAATATAACCAGTGATAGTTTGTTTCATATGGAAAACCTTTTTTATTGGCATGCTTTTTGGGTGATATTAAAAAAAAACTATGGCATGAAAAATACATTTCAAATGCCATGCAAATATCAAATTTCTATTAGGAGCCACCTTCAAGGTCCTAAGAAAGCTAGTTATCAGCAAACCACTGGTCACAGGATTATTCTTAACACTGTTGAACAAAATACCACCAAAATTTGTTCACTTGCTTTCCTTTCATGGAGGGGGGGAGGGGGAGCGAGTAAAGCTTGGTGAGGAGTATTACTCTCTGGTAACACATACTCCATAAGGCTGAGCTCTCATTGTCAATGCCACACAATACATGTATTAGTCACAGCCATAAGGTTTTCTCACACAACACTAGTCACAGCCATAAGGTTTGCCAACCTTCCACCAGTCGTTAGGATAATGGTGTTTCTGCAACTCAATGCCTTCATGTGGTACGGAGATATTCACCTTTCCAAACTGCATTGTTGGCATGGGCAGTTGAACAAGCCTTGCAGGAAAAGCGTGAAAGTGCCTGTAGTTGATGAAAAAAATGTATGCTTCTATTCCAACTCTATGCATCACTCCATTGTTATAGAAGTCTCTATAGACCATAATATCTCCACGAGCTGAGCCTCGCGTCACTCGGTAAAACCCTCCCCTCAGAGAGTAATAACAGTTGATACCATATGGTGCAAAAGACTTTACAATCTCTTCTTCACTATACTTGACAATCTCGGAGTATAAAACTCCAAAGTCAAAGTCGTTGTCCCAAGGCAAAGGCCTCTGGTACCTTAGTCCTCCCCATAGGCTGTAAAACAAAGGTAAAAAAAAAAAATTTCAAAATTAGACAATATTTCTCAACATGAACACCTAATCAAGCACTTATCAATTTTTTAATACTTTGGAAACAGGAAGTGAGCAGCAACCCAAAAATATTGGTGACTAGTTCATAAAGGTTATTAACTTACTCACTTTTACTAATCAACGAGTGATTTGGCTATTAAACTTTAACATAGCCAAACAAAATTGATTACTGTATTTACTCAATTGAATGCTGCCCCTGAATGAGCGCCACATCTGAAGCTCTGAAAATTTAAACAGCGCTGCCCACGAATGAGCACCGCACTAGTTATTTTCAAATGCAGCACTTAATCGAAGCACCGTCAGAATCACTGATGATGCTAAAGTAACAGTGTTCAATCCAGATAAAACAACCACCAATCTTAAATCAACCTCGGGGATTTATTTTCTTGTGTTACAATGCTTTTTAGTTCAAAGTGAGTGTACTTTAAAGCTCTATTATATTACTCCGTCTTAAGAATTTTGGCATTTTATCATTAAAAGTTCTTGTTATAATTCATAAATAACAGATTTTTCAGAGAGAGCTGCCCCCAGCTGAGTGCCGCCCCTGAGTGAGCACCAAATTTTAAGATATGAAAATGCAAAGAGCATTGGCATGCTCAAACAAGTAAATCAGGTATTCCCAAAAAATTTTCCAATGGCTTTTATGTGAGTAATGACAAGGTTATAATTTAAAACTAGAGTTACTAGTAAATATATCAAAAGGAATAGATTTCACTATAGGAAGAAGGAGAAAATATATTAATGTACAGTTCAGCATTAACAACAGAAAGAGCAATTAGATTACAAAATGTTTAAACCAGTATATAAAACCTAGTGGTGTTTCTGGTGTTAACCTAATAGTTTATATGTATTTTTTACTTGAGGGCTCTGGGTATCTGGTTGGTTTAAAATCTAAACATGTCAATTTGGAATTTATAGATCGGTTTCTGGAATTTTGAATCTTACTTATAACGCAGATGTTTCGACTAAAACCATCAGCAAACTGCCACGTGGCCAACTTCACTGATGAAGACTGACGGTTTTAATAGTCAAAACGTCTGCTTCAAAAGTAAGATTCAAAATTCCAGAAATCGATTTTTAAATTCTTGTGCTAAACTTCTGAACACCCATCCACTTATTGGCATTACTATTGCACATTCCTTGTTCATAAAAATAGATGCGCATTAAAATAAAAAACGATTGATGGTAATAGGTAAGCAGTTTGCATTTTGCATCACGATCTTTAGCTTGATACTCACTAACGTTTCATGCTTGTATGTGAGATATGTTTAATAGAAATCAAAATCATTATTATACATATCTCGCACTTAGGCAAGCGTGAAGCGTTAAATTGAGCATGAAGCTAAAGATGGTGATACAAAATGTAAAGCAGTATTTATTTAATCAGAGACAACAGAAATAACATGGGCAATCTTAGGTAGATAGCCGTTTCAACTGACTCTGTGTAACTAAAATGTATAACTCTCCAGTGGTTATCTACGACACAACAAAATTAATGACTTCTGAACCACTTAGAAGAAACGTACTATATCGAGCTTGTTTATCATAAAACTCATCTACTGCAATATTTTTGCATATTTTCTGCATTATAGAGTGCAGAAATAAACTAATATACACGGTCTTAAGTCTATTTCTTACTCAAGTACCGCTAGACTGCATATACAAGAAGTTTTTCCAAAATAACTTTCGCCAAGGATATCCAAGTCAGTTAGTGTTTTCAATAAAAATTTTAATAATGAAATTTTTGAAGAGACAAGTGTAAATGTCCAAAGCGAAAGACCACAAATAAATTTTTGTTCAACACTACCGTGGTTACATTTTTTCAAGGGATTTGCAGTAGCTAACGATATCACTTCGAAACAAACAAACTTCGCACTCGAGAACTTTTCAAGAGTGATACAGTGACCAACACATGTGAAAAACGGGAAATGGCATAACTAGGCTACAACCTTTCTAACAACAGAAAAACTGGATCTGAAAAACTTACCTTCCGTAAACTAAAAAATGATTGATTTTTATATTTGTTAACACAGTGTGCACATCTTCCGCAAGCGACAACAGTTCACGCATTTCTTTCTCTGGCGTAACACAAGGCTCGTTCTTGGAGTTAGAGTTGTACCAGGCGTAATTCTTCATGTTCAGCTGATAGTAGATAACAACAATTATAACAATAACGAGGAAAATCGCTGATGATCTTAAAACACCCGGTCTGACAGTAAATGCGGTATTTCCTTGGTACAAATTAAGCTTCCGTTGCAAAGCCATTCTTGGGCTACTTGTACTTCTATTGTTGAAAACAAGAACCAATGGTCAGCCACCAACGCGCGTTTTAATACTCTTACAAAACGAACAAATTTTCTATAAGTAATTTCTCTCCAAACGTCTTTTGCTTCTGAACTTATACAATCTGAATATTCGTACAGTTTACTAGAGCAGTTAAGTTGAACACCCAACTGTCGTGTCGCAATGTCAGCCAGACGATAACAGCATGTCGTCGCCTACAACTCCATATTTGGATTCAACTACCATAGCAACAAGTGCGCATGCCTTCAAAAACGTAACAGTAAGGAATTCAACCTCGTACCCAGCGTCTTCGTTCCCCTTGACCAGCGGTCGGTGAAAGAAGGAACGAAGACGCTGGGTACATGGGTACGAGGTTGTAAACAATTTTTTAAAAAGCAGAAAATGTTCCAAATCAATTTTTTCAAGAAGTTTTTATCATTTTGCAGCTACCTGCCATGAAATGAGACCAACACAACAGACATTTGAGTTTCTTGTTGCCTTGGCAGCAAAACAAACACTCTCAAGGATGATAAAAGGTACCCCCATTACAAACCTAATTGGGTGAGAAAAAACAGTTGTAATTAGCAAAAAATATTTCTAACAGGTCCTAAATACAATTATTTAGGTGGCAAACCTCCAACTTGTTAATTTTTTTCTAATCATTTGGAAGGAAAAATTAAAAAGTAAAAAAAAAAGGGAATTTTCAGCATTCCAAACTCAAGTTTTCTGCCTGCCGGGCAAAGGCAAAGTAAGATATACACAATTTTGTAGGTTTGTCCCCAAGAGGATTTGTTTATCTCATGTATCCTGCCTAAAAAATGTTGTTACATAAAAACCAGA
>JAOBRD020125079.1:0-10105 GCA_027575215.2 Hydrozoanthus sils | reverse complement strand
CAAGGTCAAGTATTCCATATAAGGCGTTTTACACGTGATTGATTTTGACAGCTTCATGTAAAAACACTGACTCGTGTATATTGCATAGAGAGTGTGTGAATTAAAGAAAACCCAGAGACGACGAGTGTTAAAAATTTGGAGTTTGTTTTATTGTGTCCTTCTTTTCGTCCGGAGAAATATTTTCACCAGGCTATGAACGCATGGAGAATATGTTTTATTCCTTTCAGACAAAAGGTAATATAATGTCATGAAATTACAAATTCTTACAATGTGCAACAGCCCAACACAATTTTCATGAATTATATAAAGCACACTTATTGACCAATCAAATCGAACATACTATCTGAATTACTTTGTAATACAGAGTCATGGTATTTAGATTGCTTTAAACAAAGCAGAACTACGTGCTTTGAATCAACTTATAATGAAGTAAAAATTCTAGATAACTTATTTAACACATATCACCACGAGCTTATAGAGCGTAGTGTCCTCCCCATTGACCACCCTTTATTGGGGGTTTTAGTGAGATCTTGAGTTCTAGCCCATGCACGATATACAAGTATTTGTATACAATTATGCAACCATAAAAGAAATCAATTTAATTTTCGAAAGTAAGGAAGGAGCCTCATTCTGATAACGTTTTTTCTCTAATTTACCAAAGAATGTCCTTGAAAAACAAAGCATTTCAAATTTTGATGGTTTTTATTTTTGGGTCTTGGGGGAGAAACCCTGTGTATTTAGAAGATGGAGCTTTAGTTTTTTATTCAACTCAATCAAACATCTTTACTTTGTCAAAAGTTATTAACAAAACAAAGCATATAAGGTGATACTGCATTACTTAATAAGTCATGTACAAATAGACTTTGCAATAGTTAAAGTAAGTTTTTATACTAAGGGTCATCTCCCTTTTTTCATCATTTTCATTTTCAACGCCATGTTGGTTAATATATATTTATGCTGATTCGACAGTCAACCTTCTTCCTGACAATAACAATAATTGTTCTTTGACTACGCAACAAAAGTCTTTTCAGCCTATTTTTTGTACAGCTTTGCACGTTATGCCAGTCTCACTATCCAAAATACGTAAAATAACCTTAAACTAATTAATATGTTCATCCGTGATATTTTTACTTTCATGCTAGCTTACATGAAACAAAACTAGAAAGTATCTAACTGATATTTGGACAAAAGTTAATAGCTATTTCCCTGTAACTACAATGTAAAGTTTTTGAACTCGTCACGAGGTTATAATTGCCATGCTTAGGGATATACATGAATCATTTATTACGATCGTTTTTTTATCTTACCAGAGTGTATTACTTAGTGTGTAGTTGAAAGCCTTGCACCTTTTTTAAACCTGTTGAATCTAATCCTATTGTGCAAAGAGTGAACTAATTTTGCTCTTTTCCTTTACTGCTACCTCAAAGTTAGTCCTAAAAGGTGGTTCAAAACAGTTGGGTTTTTTTCAGTCCTTAGAACTCTATGAAAAGCCTATTCAGATTTAGTGGAAAAACTAACTACTTGTTCAGAGCTGATGCTTCACTAACCTTTCAGCTTTGTAGCCCTAGTACTCTCATATTTTGATTTCCTAGACAAATACACCCTATTTTTAACATTTGACTACATTTTAGAAAAGAAATAGTCTGTGAACCTCCTAATGGTTCTTTGCAACATCAAGGGGTGCATGTATGGAAATTTACAAGAATATTCTGTCAAGAGGTTTTTGTGCCATCTTATACTTTGAAGTCCTCAGGTGGTGCCCAAACCTGTCAATATAATATTTTAAAACTTTTCTTAAATATACTCCTTGGTGTATAAACAAATTCCATGCATACATGAAAAAGGAGCCCTAGCAACTTATTTGTGGTTCGAAGATCTCATGGCTCTCAGGGGCTGAGATATCCTTGGACCAACACTAACCAAAACCAACTAATAACGGCGATATTCAGCCGTAATCCCTGAGATGATGATTACGGGCAATGGACCTCGATATGCATGCAAGGACTTTGCATATATTAAAGAGATTGTTTCATCCACATCACAAGTAGTCCACGCCTAACAAAGAGGAGTATTCCTGGTCAAAGATTCACGTGGAAATATTTTTTGAGCGTAGATAACAACCGTTATTTGATCGCCGCCATCGTCGCTCGGCGATCAGTTTCAATTACTTGATCTTTTTGGTGACTTCAATCGCTTTATCGAGTAAAACTTTATTTGAATTTCATTTCGTTCAAGCCACGGATTGGTTTATCGCGTCAGAGGGGATGGAGAGATGCCTGTTATACACTCCAAGTAATCGTGATAGCGCAAAAGAAATTTCCCATCTACCGGAACACGATATTGAAAATTCATGTCGTAACATCCTCTCATGTGCACCATTGATGAGTGTCATGACTACATAGTTGATGGTGGTAACAAAAAAATGTAAACATTGTTAATGATGGCCCGAATAGCTGCATAGATAGATAAGTGGGAGGAGCGCAAGAAGTAAGCTTCGTCATCATAAAAGCACCTTGTAAGTTCAATCACTTGAGAGACATTAACAAAAAGCGTGACATACTAGAAGCATACAGTCGTCTGTCTGAGAAACGGAGTGGAAAACTTATAAAACCTGACTATGAGTTCACCGAAGAAATCTCAATGACCAACAGAGTGCACTCGCTAGAAAGAAGGAGAGCTCTGGTAGATCGACTAACGCGTTTATTTACAGTGGAAGATGTCCCTGGTGTTGCAATATATACCTGTGGTGAAGATACATTTTTGATTGCGTGTAAATAAGGCCAATACTTCCTTATCGATACTCATAGCATCAACAGTAGCTTTGGTGGTAACGGTAATGGCGTCCTGAAAGTCTATCTAAATGAGGAAGAGTCAGCAAAGAGGCTTTGCTGTTAAATATGGAAAAGACTTAAAGATAGTGGAGTAGATGAAGAAAATCTGCAATCACTTTCTATAGTGGATCCATTTGACATGTAGTCATTGTGATCAAACTTGACAAGTGGTATTAATAAAATATACTTGTTCCTTTCAGAATAGTTCTTAAATAATTCGTTTTTCTTAAACTTTATTTTTTTAGTTCCTCCTGCATATCTGAATTCGCAAAGAAGAATGAACTGTGAGATTATCCTACAGACCCTTCCGTTCATTCATTCTCTGTGGAAAATACTCGGGTATGATATCTGTCTGTAATTCAAGAAACGGTTATCGATCCATCTACGTATGTACTCATTGTGATCAAATTTGACAAGTGGTATTACTAAAAGATACTAGCTACTTTCAGAATAGTTCTTTAGTTTTTAGTTTTTCTCACTTTTATAGAGCTGCTGTTCATTTAATTCCTCCTGAATACCTTAATTCGCAAAGAAGAATAAACATGGAGATTGTCCTACAGATCCTTCCGTCCATTCAAGAAAAAGAGTAACTCTCTGTGGAAAATACTCGGGTATGATAATTGTCTGTAATTCAAGAAATGGTAAGCATTAAAGAAATAGGTTTTATGCTTAAGTGCATTAGTAAACTATATGGGTGTAAATCTTACTTTGCTTCAACAAAACAGATAGAAAACATCCACGATAAGAACTTCCGTTCAGCGGTAGTAATAACAATTAAAACGACCGGGAGGAAGTCAATTGTAGTGACAATGTTGAGATCAGCAAAGGTGAAATCAACTATGCAGCCAAAGAGAATGATCGTCGAAGATCTCAAGAGGTCCGTCAATTATAGTGACAATGTTGAGATCAACGAAGGTGAAATCAACTATGCAGCCAAAAAGAATGTTCGTTGAAGAAGTCAGATGTCTGTCAGTTATAGCGACGATGTTGAGAACAGCAAAGGTGATCCTATAAAAAGCAAGAGGAAACATCAGTTTTAGAGAAGTCAACTGTAATGAGTGACAAAGGTTCCCTTTTGTCTTTACAAAACAACAAATGCTGTATCGTGGTTGATTGTAAATCAACAACCGGTTTCTTTTGCAATCGTTAACTTTTTAAAAACAATCACATTTCATGGCCCAGTGTAATTCTTCTTTCATTTAAATGTTGGGAACTTGACGCATTTTGTTAAAAATCTTGAGCGAGACAAAAAACTGCCATTCAAGGTCATGTATGGTGGCCCATATCCGCCATAGTAAGTTTTTGATATATAGGTTAATTTTTCATCATTTTTTTTCAAATTTAAAGTTAGTTTGAAGTAATTTTATTCTCTTTTAAATTCTTAATACATTATCGATTTCAAATCAGATTAAAACAAAATAAATCGCAAACCAAAAATGTAAAAGAAACCTGAAACTTTATGATAGCCTAGAAGCGCCAAAATGGCAACTGCTAAAAAAGAATCGCTGAAGAAGTTCCAGGAGGAAATGAAAGAAAAGTGATGTGGACCAAACGGATGAAGCTAAAAAACAGTAAAGAACAAACAAGCAAAGTGGCGAGTTGACTGTAAAACGTTTAAGCGTGGAGGTCGTCCACGGAAAGGTTCTGAAGTACAGCCGAGTTGGTCCTAGGAGTTCGTGAATTTCAGTGGGCAAGAAATGACTATTGAAAACATAACATTTTAAATGCAGCATTTGGGCAGGCATGGTTTGTGATATCCTTGTTGGCAACGAGGGCCAATCCTGTAGAACTGTCAAGCAAATACAAAGCTTAAAGTTAATTCGCCTGCGTTTCATACCTGAAACGGAACTGGAATTGTTTGAGTAGGAGGATACTAATTATAAAGCAAGTATCCATAACTATGAGGAAATTCAGAGTCCTTCTGTAACTGGTTCGGTAAAGCAAAACTACACTGCACCAGAAAACAACCCTCCCAAGGGGACTAAATCAACCGTTAGTTCCACTATCTGTCAGTTGCTACGATACTGCAACTGGGAAAGCTGATGAAGTCGAAAAGTACATTTGTGAACTTGTATTCTTTCAACATGCAGTCCCTTGTCTAGTCCAGCGTGCCAAAAATACTTTGGTCATCAAACAGAACAAAGCTGAAGCTCGCGACGTCATAGCGAAAACAAATCAAACAGTGAAAGATCAAATTAAAAAGGTATGTTGTGTTGAATGCAATCTATGACATGGAGCAAGCACATTGGGATCATTAGGCTGTTGCAGTTGTAATTCTGCAATTTTCTTTAAAAAAAATGCTTCGGTATCTTCTCGTTACTTTACGAAAATTTATGACATCGTCTTCGAATAAAGTTTGTACTTTGTTTAATATTTGGACTTTGTTACTCGGATATAAATTATGCTTTCAAAATGTACAGCAGGGCAGCAACAATGTCATAAGAATGACTTCTGCTTTTTTTGGGACCATTGTTTCTCAATCCTTATTTCTCTTATCAGTTGATTTCCTTTTGTTGCAACAGTTTTGTTATAGTCCTAGCATAGTTTTAATAACTTCTCTTATAGTAATTTCATGTCTTTGTTCCTTAGGTCATACAAATGTATCATCTTGCACGGTTTTCTACGCAGCAAATTGATCAGAAAGTGAAAGACAATGATACCGCTACACTGTTTGGTCCCATACTGAACTATAGAGACAAATAGTAGGGGAAATTGTCAGATGGATAGGTTGGATAGATGGATACATAAACAATGAAGGCGACTACTTTGGTGATCAACCAGACACATTGAATTAAATAGTTGAATGTTTGTCTCGATTTTCATTTGTCCAATCCAAGGAGCAGGTGATGGTCGTGAATGTACAAGGTGTTGGATACAACTTGTTTTACCCCCAAAATGCTTCAACATCACTGATAGTTAATGATGAATTGATGTTTGCAGTTGGAAATCTTTCACAACAAGCTATAGACAACTTGAACATTGCATCGCACACATGCATGCAGTTTCTTTTGCAAATGCCTAAATTTGGAGCCGCTGAGAAATTTGCGTGAATAATTTGTTTTGCAAAACAATGACAAAGAACAAGTTCAAGGTAGTTTAATTAGAAAAAATGTGAACGAACACTGAAAGAAATAAGGCAATTTGAAAGATAATTTCTGCTTTAAACGACATAAATGTCAGATGAGCCACCTACACATGCGCAGGAGGCGCTGCGAAAAAAACCTGGGGGTCATGGCAACAGAGAAGGTTTTCTCAAGCACAGGCATATCAGGTATTGTACCTGTTAACACCGAGCTGCTAAACAGAGATAAGTGGCGAAAACTGATTGACCTCTTTCAAGAAAGCCCTAGAAGCTCCAAAGCTCTGGCCCAAATACAAGCCCCAAAGGATCTGAAATTTTGAATATCACAAAGCCAATCCTAAGGCACAAATTCTTCAGAACCATAAAATTGGCTCCAATAAATAGGTTGATTAAATCAACTTTATTTTATTTAAACTCCATACACCAAAAAAAAACAACTTCAAATCTAGTAATATCTTTTTATCACAGCAGTAATGTTTATCTTGATGTTACCTTTATTAAAAATGGTATCAGTACGCATTATAATAAAAGAAAACCATTTAATATTTCACCTGAAACCATTTTAGCCTTTGTGTAGTTCCAGTTAAAATGCGTACCTCAACCACAAAGAAATTATTGGTTGGTTGGTATGCCCTCATTTCCCTCAGTTTGATTTCAAACAGTACCTACTTTGAAAACCTATGGATCCCTCAGCGTTTGAGGGATCCATGAAATCTTCAGTTTCCTCATCGCTGAAAAATCACAGCTGTGAAGAAAAAAGATTGAGGGCATGTTTTCTAGCTGCTGAGCGTCAACCTGAGAAACGTTTTGTAGTTTACCTGTCTTATTTGTTGTTCTTGTTTTGTGAAACAATGAGCCGATCTGAAGTAGAAAAACCCTTGAATGAAGCAGCGCTTGCAGTCATATTAGAAGCCAAACTAGAGGAGAAAATCATGCCCTTGAGGAAAGAGATGTTAGAACTACGAGAATCGTTGGGTTTATGAGTGAAAGATTCCATAAATTTTTGAAGATCTTAGCATTAGAGGTAGTCGTTAACTCAGTCAAGAATTAAAACCTGTGGCTGAAGGATGAAGTTATGCGTCTTTCTGGCCCAGTACAACAGCACACCGTCGAGATAAATGTTCAGAAATATTGTTGAAGAGACTGTGTGAAAGTTTCGGGAGTGCCATCAGAAGACGACGAGGACATGGTCGAACCAACCATCAAAATCGCCGCCCTCATAGATTTAGAGATCAGTGAAAATGATACCGTGACGAGACATCGTTTACAAGGCCCACGACCAAGTGCTTCAGCTGCAGCAAGAGTTCCTACACTGAGTATTAAAAGATGATAAAGAGCTATTCTATCATGGCTGCAAACACCTGGCAAGTAAGACCACGCAAGAAATCGTCCTCTCAAGGTTCTCGGAGAACAAGAAATACATCTCTGATAGTCTTTCTTTGCGAAATAAGGAATTGTTTAAGAAATCCCAAACGTTTAAGAAATTCAAACGAAAATTCAGCTTCGGGTATATCTGGACTTGATCTGGTCGCAGTTATCGTTGAAAGGAACACAGTCCATAACATCTGGTGTCATGCCAGCAAAACCTTGAGGAGCTGTATGGTGGCCCATCGTTATCAGCAAGTTTTTCTTGTGTGACCAACCGGAATCCTTGCACCAATCACTCATTTAAATAAAACTTTTACTATGAGTCGCAGTTCCACTATAGTTTTTGTATTTTCAGTTTCAATCACAATTTCAATTCTAACTTCATTTTTATGTTAAGATTTAAATCGCATTTCATTTTCAATAGCATTTTCATTTTCGATTTCATTTCAATTTTTAGATTTCAACGGTATTTTGTTTTTAATAGTGTTTTCATTTTCAATTCAATTTCAATTTAATTTTTGAATTTTAATCACAATTTCGTTTGTCATGGTACTTTCAATTTCATTTTCAATTAAAATTTTTCAATTAGTTTTCCTTTTTCAATTGCGAGTGAAATAAAAAATAAAAATAAAAAGCCGGACAAAGGCCAGCCCAGAGCAATCACAGAATATGCAAATCCCAAAACTTTATTTTACAACTAATTCACATCTCAAGGGTGCGGCCCAGCATTATCACGCAGAAATGATAAGCCAGTTTTAAACTGAGGAATCAAATTGTGTTCTACTCCATTCATCAGTACACTCAAAACATTTGACATTTTGATAAAACATGAGAAGCACTATCAGCATATCTGCGCTGCCAATGACGCAAATAATACTATAAAGAATTATTTTCAATTAAACAGATTGTACAAAGCCTCATGCCTGCACGACATTGTCAATTTTAAATTTTAAAATCGATTCAGCTGCACGTAGCCCAGCACTATTACGCAGATATAAAAGTTGCTTTGCGCTTTTCTCGGAGCAAACTTGCATCTTTTACGTACTCAGCATCTTTGAATGGCGACAGGCTTGCGCAGTTAAGCTTTTGGTCATTAATACAAGTCAAACTGGGAATAAAATAACAAATACAACGGCGGCCCAGCGTTACCAATTTACCACAGGTAGCCCGATCCCAGTGTCACGCAATCCCATAATGCTATTTCGTAATCTTTCCCGCCAAAAAACTTGGTTCGCCGAGTCGCTCTGTAGAATCGAATCCAAATCTTTCTCTGATTTCGAATTATGAAACAAGGAAGGGGAAAAAAGAACGTGGTCAGAATTCAAATGAGGGATCGGGGAAGAGAGAATAGAGAAAGGCGCTATTGCGGGGGCGAGAGAGCAGTCCCGAGAGATGCATTCATTGGATGTTTAGTGTCGCCAGTGGAACAATGAAGAAATATGAACCACTCGATGCTTGGGATTATGTTCCGTTCGCCGACTTTGACGAGTTGACTCTGGAAATTAAATGTAAAAACTGTTTGCGAACGGTTCTACAAGGCACCTCCCGGGTCTATGGTCCACTTCTTGCAACCGAATGAACCATACAGAGGCAATGCAGCGCCGCAGAAGAAAAATCAGCAAGAAAACGCATGGGCAACAGCAAGGTCAGTATTCACACCACCTGCCAAAGTCAATACTTCCTTTGTTTCCAAAGTTCGTATCTACATAACGGAGCTTGTCAAGGTTTGAAAGGTAGTAAAGTCAAAGACCCAAACAGATTTGGAACTGGAACAGTTCAATGTTAAGAACTCGTGAAGAGTTCTACGCTCAAGGATGTGATTGAAGAAAAGCAATTCGATAGCGGGGCTTTTCGCAAAGCTTCTCTGGCCAAACTGTCGGGTGATAATCTGCCCCATTTTTGTGCATCGGACTGGGCTGTTAAGAAGCAGAACCAAGCTGCCATTGCACCTATCACTGAGGACCTGAAGATATCCATCGAAGACCATATCCGCAAACAAGTCCAAATGCACGCAGTTTCAAGAAACATTACTCAGGTTCTCATTGAAAGTGACACCAGGGGTTGGAGTTTCTTTTGAATACAGCTGTGTTTTATTCTCAACTGGCAGGTGACCCAATTACTGTGGAAGAGTTTGTTTCTGGGGAATTTGCAAAGTATAATAACAAATATGGAAACTGTCTGGAACCACCAAGTGAGGATCCTGAAATATTACAGGTATTCGAAAAAGCACAGTGCCTGGCCTACTTTAGCTACTGGTTGTCAAATGAAAAACTTAATGGTGGTGGACTTACAAGGGTCAATGTATAAATTGTATGATCCAGAAATTGAAAATGTAGAGTCGGATTTTATTACTCGCAATAATAACGAGGGCTACTTTTGTACTGGAAATCTTTCAACACATTCCATTAAGAAATTGAAACTCAGTCACAAGTGTAACGGTTTTTGTGAAATGCTTGAACTTCAACAGTTTCCTGCTCCTAAGGAGGCCACTGCTTAACTATCATTTTGGCTTTAGAGGTTTAATTGACCACTGACTGCAGGGGCCATTCAATTTATTGGGGAAGGAGAGGATAAGAGAATTTTAAGTTTCCAAAGAATTTCTTGGGTGCCTCGCCCCTTAACAATTTTTTTTTATAATGGTACTGCTAAATATATAATAGTAACTGGAGAAAATCAGTACCTAACCCCCCCTTCAAAATCCTCATACCCCCCTCCCATACATTATAAAAGCCCCTGTTCAACTAAGATGGTTGTCAAATAACCTAAATTTAAAAAATCATGGCCCATCCCCCAGTCAACACTTAAAATAACATCACCCACCCCC
>JAOBRD020124977.1:0-10105 GCA_027575215.2 Hydrozoanthus sils | reverse complement strand
GGGGGGAAGGGGGGGGGGGAGGGAAGACGCTTTGTATGCAGTCTAATACAATACCGTGTTTTTCGGACTGTGAGTCGACCTCTATTTTTTATAGCTTGAAATCTTGGACTTCTTACTGTAACCTGACTATAAGTCGATCCCCCATTTTCAAGGTATTTTATTCACAAATTGAACTCAAATTTACAATTGTCTCTTTCTTTTACTATGAAAGTTTTCATATTCAATTTTCATATTCAACACCGCAGTAAATCGAAATCAAATGGCACGATATTTTATGAAACAAAGCATAAAACTGCTAAAACTCGAACTGTTTTGATGCATCATTATTGATTAGAATTCAGCAAGCTTTATAATTAGTAAAATGAGTTTTTTACCTGACATTTCCGAAGCTATTAAGGTCGAAAGTTCGTGACCTTAGTATTAGTCAAGGCCAGTTTGAACTCGATTTTTTGGTCTTAGAAACTAGGCTTATAGTCCGAGAAACAATTTGACACTTGCTGTATAGACCTTTGTACTTTGTGTTTATGGACAGATTCTGGTTAACCAAACGTCTTCTCATTTTCAGAAATATTGTAAGAAGAGGAGAGATATTTGCATCAGAGTGAAATGCGATTACGACTACCAAACTTGTTTAGGAAACTAGGAACAATTGACGACTCAACAAGTTGACAACCTGCTGGATTTAATTTTTAAACTGAACTCATTGCAAACTTGAACATTGAGATATTAAAGTTCCTTTATGACAGTGTGTGACTGGTGGGACGTGTCCTTGTAGTTTTCACCGAGCGTTATCCTTTTATTTTTGAAACAGCTACTTATTCCAACAAATAATTGCCTCTTCTATTTTTTGGTTATAGCCCCGTAAATGCAATCAATATTTGGACACAAGCCATGCTAACCCAAGTCTCCCTCTCCGATTCATTGGAACTATATATCGATCAATTCGAAACTTCAACATCCCCCGGGCAGCTTTTGAAATCGCTTTTGGTTAATTTGCCGGCCCCTGGGACAAGATTGGTGTTCAAAAGCCCGGCCATGTGGAAAAATTTGAGTTCAAATGTCCCAGCCCCCGTTTGACACTGATCTGTTTTGAAGAGGAAATTAGCCCAACATTCGGACATAAAGAGCAGTTTGCATTTTATTGCGGATGTTGATGTTGGAATATCCACAGGTACATTTTATAATTAAGTTTTAGCAAACTTAAAGCCTAAAGGCACTTAAATTCATCATAGGTAAACAAATAGACGCAATTTAAAATTTTGTTTGTTCAAATGCCCGGCCCTCCCTCTCTATTTTGTTCAATTGACCAGCCCTCTGGGTACTTCCTAATGTCAATCAGTCCTGCCCCCCCGGCTGCTGTCAAATGCCCGGGGGTTGGCCGGGGGGATGTTGAAGTTTCGAATTGATCGATGCATAATCGTTTGATAAACAGAATTATTTTTATACCTTCTTCTCGTTCGTTCGCTCCCTGTGTTAAAGACTTTCACTTTCTCTGAGCAATTGAGTGTCTTTTATCTTGATTTTTTTTTTCATAGACAGTGAAAGATAAGCGGAATCCGCCAATTTTTTTGACTTGGGACTTTCCAACTTCGCTTTCAACTCATGAAAGCATTTGTTTATATAATAAATAACTGAGGTTGGCAGTAATAGGGTTTCCTGTGTATGAAAAGAAATTCCTACCTTCACCCCCCACCCCCCTGGACCTCCCAATTGGAAGACGATCTTCCAGGTAGCTGTAGGTATATACGTAGTTTGGGCAGTCTGATCATATCGAGTTAGAATTTATATTAGATCTGGAGTTAGCAACGCAAGCAAAACTAGATAGAAGACTAAAAAAAGAACATTGTTTGGAGACAAAGTTGTCCCCAGCGATCTTCTTCCTACCATTTCGATATCCAATTCATTTTCTGTTTCTGGCGACTTGCGTGTACTGATGAAATTATTTTCAGCTATAGCAGTTGTTGTCGGGTTCAACCCTGAGAGTATTGGTTGCTTTGTGCTGAAAAATTTTTCTGTTGGCTTGTATTTTTCATAGAAGGACAGTTTCTCATACAAAGCTTGTCCGCCTTCGGCCGCGACTCTCCAGTCGATATCCGAGCACTGGGGCGAATCAAACCGAAAAATGACGTCACGGTTTTGTCTACGGTCAAAGTAGTGGTAGATGCAGAAGATCTGTTTGTTCTTGATGTTTTGAACGAGAGAAAATCTTTTGTAAGTTTGGTCATTTTTGTATTCTTCTGTAAGACAGCGGTAAGTAACTTGTGGAGCTGCACACGAGGGCTGGTACTTAAACGTAGTTCCAAAAGAGTTTGTGGAAATCGTTCCGTTGCAAGCATGTTTACCCAAACGGGTTGAGTGAAAGCCACATTTTCCTTTAAATATAGGACACTCACCAAAAATATCATTTTCCAAAGGTAGTCGCGAGATCACCTTCTCGATGTTTCGACCCCAGTAAGGGAACGGATCAAGACTGAAGAAAAACTTATAGTCGCAGAAATAAATCATTTCTCTTTGGTAAAATAGTTGTGGAGATACTCCCTTGGTTCTGCGAATCGGTTGGCTCTGTGACATTCTGTAGATCATGTTACTGTTAGTCCAAGATTTCACAGCCAATCGGGTCATTCTCTCGCGGCAGCCATTGTTGAGCTTTGATGTAAGCATGAACTCGTGGTCAAAATATTGCAGTCGGCCCGGTAGCGGCCACGCCCTCGTATAATCGGCAAGGCATCTTCTGTATGATATACCCCCGAATACCTCCCGACATACAAACTGCCCGGACTGAAGAATCTCAATTTTGTTCGATGAAATAGTAATATTTTTACGACCAAGGTGACTCGAGACTTCAAGCCAGTTTCCTTGAATATTTTGCGGAAAGGTACATTGCGGTTTAATGATATTTGGGTCTTCATAACGAACTGTAGATTTCCGAAGATAAAGGATGTACATATTCTTGGGTTCACCTTCGAAGTTTCCCGCACGACAAACAGGGTCCTTGTACAAATAAAGCGTAATTTCTTTCTTGTTAGCGTTCCATTTGTACTTGAGACATTGAAATTCACTCTCGTGAGCCTCCCGTCTCACGTCATAACTTAATCTGTACCTCCGCTTAGAAATAAAGTAGAAAAAATCTCCATCCTGCCATCTTGGGCTGAAGCAGTGCAGATGTTTATTCTCGAAATGACCAAGAAAATTCCCAAAGGAGCAGTTACTTGTTCCTGGTAAATCTATGAAAATTCCCTCCTTTTGCATACAGTCTGCTTCAAACACCCCATGCTTGTCTTCGCGTGTTACAGCACAAAATCCCTGCTGTTCCGAGTCAAACACCTTTTCAATAACAAAACCACCTTGCAAATCTGTGGGGCAATCTACAACTTCCTTAAACGTGCTAGCCAGGAGTAAACTTCTTCTTGTTAAAAATTCTTCCTGGCATAAATTTTCACTAAAACCTGTGCTCAAGTTGCCCATTTTCAACTCCACGACATTTTTACCTCTTTGTATGAGTTTCACACACGAGTATTTGACTGACTCGGGGTTCATCAAACGTGCAATTGAAACTATGAACTTATAGCTGCTAATTTGCTTCCCACATGTAAGTGTCTTCGAGCTTCCGTCTTCCTGTGTTTCGAGACCCCCAGAAACTATAATACGTGATTCATTGATGAACCAACGCCACTCAGAGTATATTTCGTGCAGTTTCGACTTGTGGTCGCTTTTCTCTTTCTTTGAAAAGTGTTTTCCTTCAGACCAGAAGCAGGCCTGTCTCGAGTTTTTGCAAGGAGTTTGTAGAAATGTAGGAAAGACGCAGTTTTGTTTCTGTGTTGAGTTTTCCCTGCTCCCTACAACAAACAAACTTGTGCTGGGAGACGCAACCAGCAACGCAAGAGTGAATAATGCTCCCTCCATGTTCAGTGTGTAGATGAGTTGTCAACCTGTCTTCAGAATACTTACATTAACGACTTATCTTTGTCTTTTGTCTTCCTTCTCAAACTAACTTTTGTAAAGCTGCCAATATTGGGTAAACATCTGTTTTATCACAGTAATTTGATGCATCAGTATAAGAAACTCGCCAGTAATCAGCGGTCTAAGTCGGAAAGTTCAATGTCTTTTCACAACTTACATCTAAGTCGGAAAGTTCAATGTCTTTTCACAACTTACATCTTGTCAAATTGACTGTAAGACGCGTAAATTGAGCTCTTTGTTTGTTTCATAGTGTGGCTCTGAATAATTTATGAGCGAGAAACACAAAATTTGTTTCAGTATTGACCAAAGCCGGCTTAATATTCAAAATATATGTTGCTATCGGTAACTTCATTTCGTCAGAAAGCGTTTGATTAAAAAACCAAAGCGTTCTCTCGCTTGTTGCATGATTATATAGGTACAAAATTTATTCACTTCGTTGAAAGCAAAGAGTGACTGATTCATGCGAAAGATAGCCAAATAGCTGTATCATTAATTCCACTACCTATGTAAAGATAAAATAATGTAATGAAATCGATATATTTTTAGTGGTCTCAGACATGTTTCGTTATAGCAAGTGATCAAAAAAATTTTAATTTCGAACGAACGTTTGTGGCAAATTATTAAACGTGGGTGCAGGTGCAAGTTTTATTGAGGAACTTCTTTGAATACCAAAATTCTGTTTTGGTTCGTTTCCGCCCAAAAAACTGTTCTCACCCCCGATGAAAATTAATAGGATGGACTTTTCATAACAGATAAATAGTTTGATGGTAAACAGTGGCTAGCGTCTAAAAACGGTAAAAATTTAAGACATAAATTATAGTGAATGGAAACTATATAGACAACCTTAAACTGCTCTCGTCAAGCCAAGAAAACTGCTTACAAATATTTGTCGAAAATTCGATCTAATTTTTCAAGTTAACCGCTTTGTGCCTCAAAATATACAAAATTCGAAAAGTTTGTCATTTTTTGAAATAGAAAATATCGATCAAAGGTAAAAACAAACAATATGCGTACATTTTTGTAAATTCTTTTCGGTATTGGTTCGATCTGTGCTGGCAATTCTGAGACTGTACTCTTTTTGTTCTTTACGCCCACTGTGAAACAAAGCAAGTTTTTCTTTTAAAAAACAAAACAATATTTTATGGAACTTTTTATTAACTTCGACAAAAATTGAGAATAACCCTCGACGGTTACACTTTGAATTAATTGCATATAGCTTTGAGATATCTCACAGGGCACTAAAAAGCTCCTTTAGGCGCAAAAATTTCCTGTAAAATTATGAAAAGAGACGAAATCAAATCAGATTTAAGCAACAAAGGGGAACTGTTAACAATGTTTACTGTCTAACAAGAATGAAAACAAGCAATCAGCTGACATTGTTTTGAAAAAGTTCTACTGCTTCTAACCAGAAACTAGAGTTAAACTCATTTTGTTTACATTGTCTCTTTCCTCATCCTCTGCTGAATGAATGTTTTTTCGGCAGTTAAAACTAGCATTTAAGCAAGCTGTGAAAAGTAAAAACTCATAAAATTGCTTACAAACACTCGCAGACACCCGCGAGGAGCAGCGTCACAATGTGCTCGGTGTTCAGTTGTTCTAAGTCAAAATATTTTTTGTTTAGTCAAGGAATATTCTGCCACCTGTTCATGTGTTTTTGAGTCACAGAAAACAGAAGAATTGATTTTTTTTTCTATTCTTCAAGTTCTTGATAATTCTCAATGAAAATTCACGGCAATTATAAGAATAATTTCGAGTTTTTCTCGTCAACTCTAAGAAAACCGTTTTTCTAACAGCATAGCGATCTCAAATTTTTGGTCGAAATAAATAACATTTTGAAATGTGTATTTGGCCAGTGTCGTTTTTTGTACGATTTCATAGAGCCTTTTTGAAATAAAATATGGCGTACATTATGAAACTAGTTCGTGCTCTAGTATTATAAAGCTCAATTAGTTTCTTTGTTCGCAGCGAGTTGTCAATTGTCAACCATTAGTAGATGTGCATTGAATAATAAAGAAATTGTCACACCTCAACTCGAACACAATATTTGCAGCTGAAACTTAACAACACAAAATGCAACTATGGTTATTACAGAGTGCCTTTTTATATCGGAATTGGGTATTTCTGGTGTTTTTGTGGTATAAAGTGAACTGATTTTATCAAAAGACATTTATCACTTATCCAATCTTTCTATTTTTCACTTCTTTCTACCCAATCTTGGTCTGATCGCCAAACACTCTTCGCCATCAACACCTAGGTTCTTAGTTTACAAGCCAAGCTCTTTCTTTGTTTAACATCTTTTCAATTCCAATAAATGAAATTTAAGATAATTGCTTGGTCGAGGCGGCTTTTGTGTTGTGAACAGAGTCGCTTGAGCGAGTGTAATCAATCAATAAATCGAGTTGAAAGCAATAGTAACAGACAATGAACGTGTCTGACACCTCCCACGGTAATTTACAAATTTTCATTAACTTGAACTCATTTCTCGAATATGATATCTTGGTCTGTTGCGAATACCTAAAGGTAACTGCAATATATAACTTTAAACAACCCCTTTTACACGAAAAACTGCAAGGCAAGAATAATTTCGACAAGGGTAAAATTTAATTTCTTCTAGCTAGTTAGTTATCTTGCCGATTCATTTTCGGCCTATCGTTTGTCAATTCATCCTTGGAACTAAACTTTTTCCTCACCAAAAATTAATCTTGCCGAGTATTTAAAAGAATGAACTAGCGCTTTTTATTTTGCTTGTATTGGTTTTCCCTGTCATTGCAAGAGAAATTGAAGTTATCGGTATTTAGACTGATAAAACGTTAGATTTATAGGGGATATCATTAATTTTATTCAACTTTATTAATCTTTAGCGAGTGAGCCCAGTCATCAAAGTCTCACTCTAACAAATGTTAAAAACTAGAATTATTTACATGTTATAACTCAAAACTGACTACTTATATATTACAAACAAGGTATAAAATTTACAATACATACAATAAAGTGCTTTTATCTATGGTTATATCTACAATTACATTATTGCATGAAAAGAAACTCTAAGAATAAAAATATGGACGTTGTAATACTGATGAAAGAAGTTTCTAATAAAGCTCGCAAGAGATTTTGAATTCTTGACAGTTTTAGGAAGCGAATTGTATTCTTTTGCAAATAAAAAGTCAGAGTTTATATTGTCTCCAGTTTGTAGCGTATTTAGGTAGGATGAAATCAGAGCTGGAACGAGTATTGTAACTGTGTATAGAAGATCTGCTAGATAAGTTCTTAAGACTTTTTAAGACAAAATTCGATCTATGTGTAGTTTTTGCCGTACATCAAGGGTTTCCAGCCTAACGCGAGTTAATGCAGACGAACTAGACGAGTACAGTGGGAAATTTAAGATTAGCCTTTGCTTTGAAATTGCACCATGCATGTAAAATACATGCGCTGAGGAAATTAAGAACCGATGAATGTTTGATTGAGGATATGAACAATATTTTCGAGAAGTACAACAACAGCATTTTACGAACGAGTTCTTTACTTTATATTAAATACAAAGTTAGATTTCTCAAACTAAACAAACCACGGGGCGCTTTTTGGGGATTAGCGATGCATTCTTTTCATGTCTTTATTCGCCGAAAAAATAAAAGATGAGATAGTCAAAACATTAAGTATCCTTAAGCTTTGCTCCGGAGGAAAAGGGACAGGGTGTCTATTCTGGTCTGGCTCTCTCACTCTAGACCTGGCAGCCATGACTGAACTTGCTGAAGGGACTAAGGCATCCGATGGCATGGCTCGCTAGATCATCAAGGGACACAAGGTACAACACTAACAGCAATTGCAAGGTATAGACACCATTGTGGTAGGCATTATTACAATATACTTTTTTAATTAGGATGTTTTCTATAATGAGATAGAAGTAACAGTTGTCCCGGATGTAGTTTGCTATAACCAATCGGAGACGCAAATGTAACTTCGGAGTATCTAATGAACATTGAACATCTTCCGTCGGAGTGCGTCCGCGACTGATAGTTTTTAGGGAAGAAGTCAAAACAATGGTATTTTTGAGGAACCCAATTTTGTCGGGGAAGGTGGTGGGTGGCGGCACTGACCCCCCTACCCCACTCCTTTTTCAGAGCTCAATTTCTCAAAACTCGATTTAGGGGTATTGGTTTTTATTGTATTATGGACTCCTCTCTCCACAAGGAAGGCGTTGGTGCAAGCACTTTATCAACATCTATCTTATTGAACATGATGTTTGCTCCTGAAATTCAGCCTTTTTGAGAAAAGGTGGTGGGTGGCGGCACATAATACCCCATCCCCCCTAAATTGGGTTCCTAGGAAGTAGCATTGTTTTGATCTTTTCCTTTATTTAGGGTTTAGCTCTGATAGGCCCTGCTAAGACCCGACTGTAGTTTCTGTCGGGGAGAGTATAGCTGAGGATTTCTGAAACTACAATCCCAACGGACGGACCAGTTGATCTCGCGGGGGGGAGGAAGGGAGTGGAAGAATGGCTTTTGAGCAAATTTTTTTTTTTGTGGCTATAATTGGTCTGCAAATTTTTTTTTTTTCTGGGAATGTGCCAAGCAATATTTTTATGGAAGTTATTTTGTGGATATTGCGTAAATTTGAAGACAGTTATGTCATGGATCGGTTACGTATATTGCAATTTATTTTTTTTATTTGGGATATATATGAGAAATAAATACACACAGTGTAATTTACCTTCCACACACTCATCCGAAAAAAATCAGTGTATTGCCCGAGCTGGGACTCGAACCCGCGTTTCCTGTATGCTAGTCAGGCGTGATAACCACTGCACCATCGGGTATCACCATGTTGGCAACATAGCAAACAACGATGGGTATTTTGGCCGCACGTGGGCCTCCCATGTGCCCGATATTTTTCTTCATTCAAGTGTGTCTCTAGTGTTTTTCTAGGCTTTCGAAAGCCCTGATGGGTTTACAGAGGCTAGAGACACCTTTGAATGAAGAAAAATATCGGGCCCAGGGGAGACCCACGTGCGGCCAAAATACCCATCGTTTTTTGCTATGTTGCTAGCATGGTGAATACCCGATGGTGTAGTGGTCATCACGCCTGACTAGCATACAGGAGACGCGGGTTCGAGTCCCAGCTCGGGCAATACACCGATTTTTTTTTCGGACGAGTGTGTGGAACGTAAATTACACTGTGTGTATTTATTTCTCAAATATATCCTGGATCTAACCTTCCTAAGCCTCAAAATTACATTTACTTTTTTTTTATTTGATGTTTTGCTTTGCAATTTTTTTTGCAATATTGTGTGTGCAATTTTTTTATGCCTTTTGGGGGCTCTGCAAATATTTTTTAATAATTCTACCACTCCTCCCCCTCACGAGATCTACTGGTCTGTCCTTAAATATATTGTAAGTGTTAGTATGTTGTCAAAAGACCTGCCAAGACTGATCTTACAACGTGAAGAGTAGCGGAGACACACGTACGATATTTTGACTGGCCATTACCAGTCTTCATCAGGTTTAATAGGACAATTCATGTTACAGCTATATGTACGTTTTTCAAAAAGTAACGGGCGGAAGTTACAATCAATGGGAGATGATTAATAGAGATAAGATAAAATAAAAATGACTTAAAGTACTAATTAGGTTATTGTTCGTCACGTTTGTTGATACCGAATGGCTCAACTGTTTTTCCTTTTTGAATAAGGTGTGCTTCACGAACTTTCCTTACAAAATCACGTTGACATTTAACTAATTCAAGAGGAATAAGAAGCATATCTTTATGGGAGTGATTATTGGGGAGGAAGTGTTTGAAAACTGCTGTTTGAATAAAACTCCCATTAGGGTTTAAAATAGGCCTTCTGTGTTCTTTAAAATGGTCTTTAAGACGGCGTTTGGTTTCATGTATTGTAAGCCTCAAAGTCTGCATTGGATCATATAAATAACTGAAAATAAAATAGATTTGATAGAATAAGTTTCACCGGTAGCATGAAAGGTATAGTTATTGCGACCGTTTTCATTGTAAGGACATGTAGTACAATTTGTTTTGTTACATTTGAAGGAGCCAGAAACCGTTCTGGAGTTGCTCAATTTTTTTTCTAACTGGGCTCTGACAAGAAAGTCACTAATGTTACTACATCTACGGAAAGCTATCATGGGAAGATTTT